>LQNK01000185.1:1051583-1076804 GCA_001586405.1 Phoebis sennae | reverse complement strand
TGTTCTTTTGGTGAAGTACAGTAAAATATTGAATTCATATACATACTTTAGCCATTACGTAATTTAAATAACAATGCAGATAAACAAATCCATTTAAATTAATAACAAAATTTATATGATAAAAGAGATAAAACTACTTTTAATCTACAATTACCTGTTCGACCCCTGAAAAACTTTTACATTAAGATTTCCACGTCAAAAATAAACGTAAAAATCTACTTACAAAGAATATAAAATGTTAAGATCAGTGTAGGGTATTGTGTGGGAGTGTGAGAACGTTTTGGGTCTGAATCGGCAGCTGAGCCTTTATCCAACAAAAACCTTATGTTAGTTTCTATTTTGTCGGCTATGTACGATCAGATCAGTTGATTCCAAATCACAGCTAGTAATTATATGACTATTTCAAAACTGAGGATAGCTGGGTCGTGATGTCTGATGTCAAGACTTTCGAGGACTAAAGCGCGGCTTGGTGCTGAAAATACAATTCTTTTTAAAGACATTAATTAAATTTAAAATTTATAATGCATTTAAGTTTAAAGAACTTTATTCCCAAAAAAACATAATATCACTTACATGAATACTTAAAAAATAACAGTAAGATGTTAAAATAAGGCAGATGATACAAAACTTGTCACGAGTAATTATTCTTAAAAAAATGCCGTTGTGGTATTATAGCATTGTAAAAGATATTTCCAAAAGCAAAAATACGAATGGATGGGTGGATTATTTCACATGTAACTAAATATTGTTTGGCTTATCCAATTTTTTTATCCAATCAATATCTGGTAACATAACACGCACACAGATGCACGTGTACGTACGAGTAATTAGCGTCATTCGAGTCTTCAGCACATTCCATCAGCCATCTGAATGGATTGGGTGGTTTATAAAGCTGTGCTCCTTCAAAAGTAATAACTTTTTTGCCTTAGTTGGTTTTAGACTCTCCAAGCCAACACGAAGTAGAGAAGTGCGTTGTGTTATTTCATAGTTTAATAATTTGAATATTAAAATTAAAATGAAAAAAATATCACTGTTTCGAACGGTGACCGTGGGCTTGGAGACCCGTATTCCCATTCCATTCCACACCCCTCCTGTTCTACTTCTCTTTCTATTCCCTTCATTAATCCTCCTCTTATCTCTTCCCCATCCTTCAAGCCGGCAAGGCAGTCACTTAACATCAGGTGAACCGCATGCTCCACTTGCCTGTTTAACATACAAAAAAATATATGACTAACACTTATAAATGTAAAAACACTCTATTTACGTATTGTTCCATAAAAAAGCTGAATAAAAGATTTTGCGGAAACAATTGTTGACCGATATACATCCGATTCGATGTTTGCTGACACCCTTGATCATTTCCATATTAAAATTAACCTGTATATTTGGAAATTTTCATTTTAATACTTTCATTGAAAATCCTTCTGATTAAGTTGTATGTTATTTGTGTTATTTAATTGTATGATTGTGTAACTAAGTAATAAACTCTATAATGAAATACATTCTTAATTTAGCACCGATCTCCTTTTGTATACCACAGTATCGAATACCTTTCCACAACCTTCTAATACCACAGTATTGAATACCTTTCCACATTCAGACATCTCACACATACTTTTCCACTTTTACACACTCGCTTACATTCTCTTACACTCTAGTTTTCTCTTACACAATTGTATACAATCTTAGCTTTTTAGTCTCCTTTATTATTTTTAAGAATTTTGTTTTATTTTTCTATGATTATTTTATTTAATTCACACCTTCTAGAGTGCTACTGTTATCTTTAATGTATCTGTGAAGGTAACCCTGGTGACTTGTAATACAGTTTTCTCTAAACCTACTTCAAGCATCAGTCTCTTAACATAGGTAGAAAATACTTTTTAAAATCTTTTTAAATTTAATCGTTAAAATTAGAATCGTTTTAAAATTTACATCTTTCCTAACAATTTTGAAACATTTCAAATGTTTGTACAAACATATAAAATATGCAAACTCGTAAAAATGCAAAACCTCGAATATTTTATTAGAGTACGAAATCGAGAATATCGAATTGAATTTGACAATCAAACATTAACCTGGAACATACTTCTTTCTAGTTTATTCGAAGTTGAAAACAAATTGCATTATTAAACACTGCAATCGAATGGCCATAACATGAACACAGGCCACGAATTTTAATGTCTGATCAATTAGGTATCTGATTCAACTTTAAAGGCATAATTACCGATGTCACAGCCCATCGACCACATATATATTGTTCGTAATTAACCAGATGCTGTGTAAACTCGTTCATAAGTAATAATATGCCAAAAGCACTTACACATCGTACAGCGTGTATTACTATCGGCTTTGTAATAAAAATTCTAGAACGTAGTTAATCACTACAAAAATGAAGCTGCTGTCAAAATATTTAAAATTGATCTTCTTCGTACATTTTCTATGAAACTTTCGGATATTAATTATTAATTCCTAAGTCAAAGGTGTGTTGACTATAGGAAGTTCAACCGCTACCATACACATTTTCTACTGATATTATAATGCCAAAGTAACTCTATCTCTTCTTCATTTCTAAGTTTTTGACCGATTTCGATTCATTTTTGTACTAAAATAGTTTGAGACTCGGGAAGGGACAATTTTATCTCGAAAATCTCAAGAGGATGGGAAATATACTTCGATGAAACCACAGAGCTTAGCAAACTTCAATACAATAGTAAATTATGAATTGGACCACATACACTTTATTAGCAAAATACTATAATTGGGCATGCAGCCCGCTCCGTTGTTTCGAGTTCCTAAAGCACTCGCAGTACTCGAAAAAAAATCCATGCACTTAACGATGAAATAAGCGTGGCTTTCGACCGCATTCACTTTTAGCGACGTAGTTTTTCTCCTTTTACGCCCTTCACCAGTATTCTCGAAGGTTCCATCCCGCTCCCACGCTCGCGCCCGCGCGCGTGCTCGCTTCAACGTTCGTGACACAAAGCAATATGTGAGTTAACTTCACTGTAACGGTTCTTGTTTGAGTTGCGATTTAATGCCTCCTTAAACTGAGATGGTTTACGGGTTAACCCGACTGAAAACGTTGAAAGTGTTCGTAGTTATTTACTCTTTCGAACGTTCAATAAAAACTTTAGAATCCTTTCATTCGCATCATTTGGCATGAAAATGAATTTCAATTTAAAGTTATAGTAATTTGCATTTTATGAATGAATAAAATTCATTGTTATTCTATAGAAAAGAATAACATTTAAACTAAAATGTATTCAATAGTAAAATTTTATTAGAGACATGCTAACATTCCAGCTTATAACTTTTTTATTTATAGGCAGATTTTCTAAATTCTAATGTTATTCGAAAGGGTATACCGTCGAAGTGGTCCCATGTCCACCTTTTAAAAATCTAATCTATTAAACCAGAAAATCGAAAGAAACATTTTAACATTATAGGGACAATTGTTTTCGAAGTTTAACATTCAAAAGTCATAATGTTGTTTTGGTTTCGCATTTCATTAACTTTCTATACAAACAATAAAATCTGACGCATCCAATACATACGATACGACTTATGTGGACGCTAAACTTCAACACAAAATGTCTAGTATACAATCAAGATACGGATAAAAAAATAGAAAAATAACTCTATAGTGTGAAAAACCCGATTCTATTTGTTGGCAGAAAATAATTAAGAAATATTATCCCAGAATTAATTATTATAATTATTATTAATTAATTGTTATGAATAGCTTCATGGATTGCCAGAAATAACACATAGTATTATTAATTAAAACAAATCAAATTCGATGAAAGCGAGAAAATGTTATTGAAAACCTGTTTATTTCCTTTCATTGTTCTTCAATTAACAAATAAATGTAAAGTATACCGAGTTGTACGCCTCGTTTTTGAAACCATAAAGTTGTACCAATATTAAATACCATAAAAGTTATTCTGCCAATATTAAATTATGGCAAAGTTTTAATTACCAATTCCGATTTCAGATATCGAGTCTTGTTCATTTGTGTACAAACGAAAAAAAGCCTACAAGCGATGTATTTTTAGCTGAAATCCCTTCACAACTGTCTGGTTGTGAGGGACAAGGATTAGATAATACGAAGAGATTTAAACCGAATTAGCCGTTCGATTGGAAAATTGGAATGCCACATAGATAATTACCTGACACTCACAGAAGAGGAAGTCACTTAGAAAAGAGATTCAAATAAGCGTTCACGAAGGACCAAGTGAGGCGGTCGGCCCGTGGCTTTATCGCGGCAAAAATAACTGATACCCAATATCTGAGGATTAGATCGTCTGGAACCGAGCATCAGACAATTGAATTTGTCTCGCTTGTTTGCCCAAACATTTCTATTTTACAGGTAAACAGAAAACGTTTTTGTTATAAGAATATTAGATCAACTCAGCTGTACAATTTCAAGACTCGAATAATCATGTTTTTCTCTAATTATAAATGTCATACAGCGTAAAATTTATTACTTCGATCGATAGTCAGTATGCTTCTATTTTTGCTTATACTATATACGCAAATATGTTTGAAAAACAAAACAAGCGGTAAGAAATACCAATATTTATAAAAATTACCCAAAAGATTGTTTGTTTCATTTTCATCGTATGTAGGGACATATAGTAATTAAAAGTTTATTATTTATTTTGGAAAGTTTAAAACTTTATTTAGGAAAGGTTTTTGACATCCATGCCTAAAATTGGTTTATAAGTCCACCCACGATTCGTATTATGAAAACTTGTTATTCTTTATTTGATTAGAAATATACAACTCCCAAGGGCGCAAAAAGAATTTCCAATAAGACCCTGGCACAATTTTGTTTGAATTGAATAAGCTCCGAAATTACTGGATCGATTTGGATGTAATTTTGTACAAAGATTCCTTGAAACCCGAATAAGACCGTAGAATAGCGTAGCAATTTTTATACCCAAAATCCTACGAGAATGGTAGATATAGGCGGCCGAAACAGCGGAACTCAGCTAGTATAAATATAAAAATCGATTAATGAAACTACGAATAGTAAAAAACATATTATAAATTAGCAATACATCCTCGACTTGTTTACGTTCTTTAATACCTAAACAATATGACTTTTTAGCTCAGAAGTTTCGTATGGACTACATGTGGGCTCACGCCTATCAGACCTTCTACCGACTCCATGACTTGGCTACCGACTGGGACCAAGCTCGACAGATGTGTGAAGCTGAAGGCACTACGCTCTTAATTCCTTCGAGTTTGGAAGAAATAGAAAACCTTAAATTACTAATGAGTAACATGAAGGCACATTACACGGCAGTTTTTATAGGCATACATGATCAATTCGCTGATGGCCACTACGTCACTGTCAAAGGTTTGTTTAATAAATATAATATTTATTAGATAATGATTTTTGTGTTGCTCTTCTAGACTTAGAGGCGAATCGCTACTTAAAATTTGAGAAATTTTACAAAACTGACTACATCTTCAATCTGTAATTAAATGAAATGATGACGAAATTTTCAGGTGAGCCTATTATGGGTACAATATTAGAAATGTTATGGGCAGAAGGTCGACCAGACAACTTGAATGGCTCAGAACATTGCGTAGTCATGACCCGGGAAGGTTTATTTGACGATAAAGGGTGTGACGATATATTCCCGTTTGTCTGCAAAATATTGGGAAACGATACTCGCTATAATGAACCGTGTGATAGTTTTGACATGGGTTAGTATTTTTATTTTTATCATGTGTAGTAAATGTTATAGAGAATAATTTGATTCCAATGGAGGAGGGGGTTATCAATTCGACCGTTCTTTATTATAATCTGTATATCTCCGGTATTTATAGTCGGTTTAGGAAAATTATTCGAAATAAAGGAGTGTGAGTGTGGTCACATACAAATTTGGTTAAAGTCTGATTTTCCGGGAAGTCCTCGAAAATCTACAAAATAAGCTTTGCGATTAAGGTTTAATGATGTATATACCCACTTCACTCTGACTCGGAGATTGAATTGTGACCAGCTCTGATATGGAGTGTTTTAGGTCACTGAAAATGAAAAATAACTTTTTGCCAAAATATAGATCCGACACTAAAAAGTATAAAATAACTTTGAACAGATTTCAAAAATAAAATAAAAGTCAGTTGGTTCTATTTTTTGGCAAAAAGTTATTAGAAATCAACAAATGTATAATACTCGTGTTGAATGAATTTTAAGAAAATACCACAAAATTATTTAACGCTCTTTAACTTTCAATTGCCTACTGTTCCATTCAATTTCAAAGTAACAAGTTTATATCGACATCGATTTTTATTTATAAAAAGCAAAAATGAACAGTAAAGTTTGATTTGTACAATCCTACCAAACTTATTAGTTTTCCAAATGGCTTAATATTATAAAAACACATTTTTGTACGCAAATTTAATCTATGCTCGCAACAACTCAGGCCTCAAAACTCGCTTTTTAAAAATAAATCAATATAATTTATATATGACTAGAATTTTAAGGTTCAAATTATTCACAGGCTATGCCCAACACAGCGTGATAACAAATAAATGCTTCAAGTTCCATGCTGAACCATTATCTTGGCACGACTCGTACTTAGCTTGCAAATTAGAAGAAGGGCGGCTAGCCATCGTTAACTCGGTAAAGGAAGCCAGCGTCTTTGTCAGTCTCCTTGGAGAACATCTCAACAGCAATACCCCTGATCCTAATATATTGTACATTGGGTTCAGTGATTTGATGTTCCCTTACCAGTATCGGACTATAGCTGGTATGTTTTGTGTAATCTTACTTAATCAAGAATTGAAATAAAAGACGGTTTTGAATATGAAAGTATTTATTTCAATTTAGATTTTTTTTCTTTAACGGTAAATCAAGTACTTAGCAGAGATTCAAAATAACAGAAAATCGATAAAAGACAGAAATTTGAAAAATTTTTCTTAAATTCACACTGTCTAAATGGAATTGTAAGAAAGGATTTTGGGCATTGCAATTATATCAATAGTAATCCATTTCTGGTTAAATTTACTTTACGCATAATATTATATTCCCACGTATAGGTATTTAGTGTTAAAATCTAGACTAAATTAATAACTCCAATTAAATTTTAGGACAAACTCTGGAAGAAGCTGGGTACGCATCATGGAGTCCATTGAAAGAGAGTTTGCAAACTTCAACGGATAAGCGCTGTGGTGCCATCTCCAGGACTGGCTTTCTTGAAGTGACACACTGCGACCGCCCTGCTATGTTCTTGTGTGAAAAACTTCTTAACTCCACTGCTTGAAGCAAATTTTCCAGTTTTTAATTCGACTCAGAAAATTCCAGATTTGAAATATGAAATATATTTTTTTCTAAGCAAATCCGTACTTACTTACTAATACGAAAGTAAATCTGTCTGTCAGTTTGTCAGTATTTTCTTTACGCCTAACCACTGAACAGATATGGCTAACATTTTGTTCAGAGTTTGTTTGAAAACCGATAAAGGACATAAATACATTGAAAGATGAATATATTAAATTTTTTCTCTTATTAAACAAATCCTTACTTCCTTACTATAAACGCGAAAGTGACTATACCTGTCAGTTTGTCTGTATCCTCTTCACGCCTAAACCACAGAACCACACACTTTAATAACCGATAAAGGACATAGAACGGGAATGGGAGATATACGCGAGAGAAACCACGGGGAACGCTAGTTGCAATTAAATAGGTCTGATTGACTATAACTTAAAAACTAAAATATAAGAATATTACAAACAAAAGACGGTCTATCGCTTCAAGCGATTTTTGAAAGACAACTGCCAGATAATATACAACGAATAAATGCAATGTAGCAATTGCAAAAAGAATTATTTGATTGCGAATAATGGTTCTGTAACTGATTAAATCAATAGTCACATGAATCAACTTCATTAATTAAAATGTTTAATAATTAATTAAATTGTGTGATAAGCACGTGGCCTCATTATTTTAATGTCACTTCATCAAAATATAAATACAATCAATTAATAGTCATAGTATTTATAGAGGACTTTTAGGTTGCCAGATGGTGTTCATCATGAGGTAATTAGTCAGTAGGAGCACAGATAATATAATACTATACGTAGGAGTCTGACATAACCTAACCACTTCCCCCGAGGTGGTTAGGTATCCATGTAGGATTTCCTCACGTTAAAAAAAAATAGAATGGAATATTTGAATTCAATTCAAATCAAACTATACGTTACTTTATCACATTAACCAAAGTTTATGTAAGGTATTCTACTTAAATATACAATTTATTATGTTTCATTATACTCAGGCGCCAAATTTGAAACACGTGAACAATTAAGGTTGTTTGCGAGTGAAGCTGTCCATGATTAGAAGGATGTCCGCCATCCTCGCTTGCGGCGACTTTCCCGAATGTTCCTAACACACGGGTCTGCCTTACACCACGTAATTTACATGTGCCACGATCATCTTACGAAATTTCAAATTTTACATCTACATAAATAAAAATTAATTGCTGTTCGTTAGTCTCACTAAAACTCGAGAACAGATGAACCGATTTGACTAATTTTAGCCTTGAAATATTCGTGGAAGTCAAGGGAAGATTTAAACGTTGAGAATATATAAAAAAAATTGAATGGTATGGTAAAGACCACAATTATAATTTTCCATACAAATAGTTCGACAGAAAAACCAAATACGTCACGATTAAGAATGGCGGTAAGAAGTTCGTCGGGTCAGCTAGTCTATAGGAAGGATTTGTTTGTTTGTATTGAATAGGCTCCAAAACTACAAGACCTATTCTGATGAAATTTTGTACAGAAATTCTTTGAAATCCCAGAAATGAGTAAGATAGTTTAAATCCTTCGAGAACGAGATATATATGCGGATGAAACTACGGTGCTCAGCTAATGTATTATAGAAATAGTTTAATTTTTTGCTATTTAATAGTATATACTTCGACCACTGCAGTCAATTCAAGTGATTTGAAAGGGGAACACAAATCTTTATCTACATATACAAATCCGAAATCCTATTTGTTGGTTCACTTTCATAGTCCATTGGGACGGAAATCCAAAGACCGGAATCTTTCCACGGCGCACGACCGAAACCTTTACACACATTTTATTTATTTACCAAATATAGACGCCATCAGTATTACGAAAATCTAAATGCAATCAATCTATTCTACTTAATTTTAAAAATATAAATTTTAGGAGAAAATTGAACTATAAACCATTTACAAAGCCATAGGAAGGTCTCCATACATGTTGTACTTTTGTACTCACATTAACAACTCAGTGCCACTGAAGGTATTCGACATCGATATACTCAAAATTCTGTAACCGTAGGCTCAATTACCTTTATCTATCTGTTTACGTTATATTATAAGAAGGGCTCAGAGGAATCGTTCCTATGAGGATAATAAGAATATATGACGTGTCAACTTCGCGTCGCATGTACTTATCACTCTCGTATAAATTGAATTTGGTTTCACTTCTCTTTATAGCTGTGGATAAGAGGGAGCGACTGAATTTTTTTAAATAATAACGTGTGGCCTTTGATTTGATTCCTTAATAACAAGTTATTGATTGAACATTCTTTATCAGTTACTAGTTTACTTAGTATAATAATGTCCGAAAAAAATATGTTTCTTATTAATTTATTAGAAAAAAGTAAACAATAGTACAACTAAATATTTGCACAAGACTTTTACTAGAGTTGACGATGATACCTAAGTGAACCTATCGAATATACAGTGTCCCGTAATACAGAAAGAATATTCTAAAAGAACAACATCAACCCATAAAAAATACGTGGAAAAAAAAATTGAAAAAGAAATTGGAATTACGACCACTTGTCTCTCAAGATCGGTAATATTTTCGTATGACATATTTTTTTTCTTAATAGGATTTCAGCTCAGCTATCATTCCTAAAGATATGCTTCACTCATTACAGGACATTGTATATTGACTCTTCGTCTTTCCGCTAATTGTTAAACAAATTACAACTAAACATTTCATACCTTCAACAGTCAATTATTAATCAAGCACAATTTGCAAATGCGTTCTGGGATAATAATGCAATTAGTATTCCGTATAGTAGTGTACGCCGGCAACTGCAATAAACAGCTTATGGGAGAGCTTAACGGTTTCGAGTTAAATTTTATTTGATTGCGAACCTCCCGTCACGGTGACAACAGGCTGATTGATGTATTGCCATACGCGAGCTGCCGTCAAAGATTATTACTATGAAAAGCGTACGTAATTTAATTAACAATTTCCATTTAAAATATGATGACGCCATTCATGATCCCTTTACGTAATACCTTCTCGAAATACGAAAGTAGCTGTTTCAATTCTTTTAATTTTGTACAGTTCTAAATATAAATATTGTGTTGTCTTTTTAATGTTACAAATAATATTTTAGGATTAATAATAGAAGAAATATATAAATGGTTGCGTATAGAACAAGCGATTTATGATATACATTTAACCAGGTTTACCCATAGTATCAAATTGCATTAAAAAACTGCAATAATGAAACAAGAAATACTACGATTTTATAACCACATCCAAAGTTTCACACCGTACCTCTTATTGAATCCAATAAACACGTCATATTAAAACCCCAATAATAGATATCGATTAAGTTGCTCACATGAAATGACACGACACAGATAAAGCAATAACGCCCTTTCATACGACATTAAGTACATTAGTGACGCCACATTTCGCGACAATCTGCACCGCTCAGTCGTGTGTGAATCCTAAGATACAGGGTCTCATTTCCCGTGACATTCCCGAATTTTACGCAAGTATGTACAGAATTATAATTATTAATAAATGTAGATACTTGTGTCTTCATTTTACAACAGTTTTTCATTTTATCATTTATATAAATAAGAAACGACATTACTTAAGTTAGTAACGCCACATTTCGCGACAATCTGCACCGCTCAGTCACGTGTAAATCCTTAAACATACCCTAATCCTTAAACATGGTCATGCTCATCGAATCAGGCCAAACTGATGCAGTTTTACCTCACAAGATTTGAGGCTCCGGCCGACGAATGCGAACTTACTTTCAAACGTATACACACACACACTACGATTTTGGATCCGTTTAGTTAGAACGGAAGACATGACTGTTCGTGTATGGGACCTTTAAGATACAGGGTCTATGTTCAAGTTACATTCCCCCAGAATTTAACGCAAATATGTTCAGAATTGTACCTACTAGTGGCTCGCTCCGAGCTAGACCCCGCGTTGTAATGTACAAAGTAAGACTTATCATTTGATAAAATCTTTGTAGAAATTTTTCTTTCTAGTCTTTTCTTTATATATTTTGATTGATTTTGATTTTTGATTGACCTATATCACCCTCTTCGTAACCCCCTACGAATTTCGCTCATCATCGAACTTGACATCACCAAACAACATCAAATATAAAAGGTGCTATTTTTCATAATTCAACATTTTATTTTATTTATTAATTTTATTAAATATATATATTTCAATGAAAACCTTTCTAATTCAATTCATCGCAAGTAACCAAAAGCTACATTCATAGAAAATTTGAGAGGAATCAATAACATTTCATAGCTTCATTGGTACTAGGTGACAATAAAAATGCATCTCAATTCTGATCACACTCGTTCCAATATTCAGATACGGGCCAACACCTGAGACATCGCATCTCGCTTGAAAAATGCTTATTATATTGCTTTCTCGTAAATGAAAACACATTTTATTTCGTGAACATATTCATAACGATCCAATTAACCTGGAACTGCTTTTGGAATATTTTTTAGTCCTTTCGAACATTATTCTTGTTCTGATACTATTTTCTCAACAAGTAAAAATGTTCGAAAAAAATGGTATAAAAGAGATTCCCAATAAAAGCCGATCTATATCAATGGGATTTTATATGTTTCTTAAATTTTCAAATAACAAATGTGGACTTAGTTTTATTTGTTTAAACCGTTTGCAATTTGAAATTATGTTATTGATCAATAATGTTATAAATAGAGGATTAAAACATTTTTACTATTTAAAAAAATAGCACTCAAAACTAACTTCAAACATGTCATATCAGTTCTGGAACATGCACTTACTGAAATGGTTTCATAAACTAAAAACAACTTCGCAGTCTATTCACCAAAAAAATCCAGTGTTCGGACTTCCACGTACGTCACGTTATACTCCCAACGACTTTTATATGATAGAGTACAAACCGTATATTCGTGTATAATTTGAATTAAAAATATTTTTCTTGTAAAAAATATAGATGAATAAATATCATATGACAAGGAATTATATAGTGACATATTTTTACACTTTGTTTTTTCATTAAATTTCGACTGAGGTTGCTAAGACGTTGTGCCCAATAAAATGTCAGTCTTGGATCGTTTGGATAGAAAATTCTTTACAGATTATTTAGTTAGCTGTCAGAGGTGACGTGTTGCACTTGACAAGACTAGTTTTTAATCTCCCTGTTTATTATACATTCCACACACGCCTATTCCTTGTAGGGCTTTGGAGCGGTTGCGTTCCACTCGTCTCGCCTCGCTAAAGCAAAGCCAAACTTTCCACGCAAAACTTACTTCTGGATTTTTATTGCTTTTAGAGGACGTGAGACGCAATAATATTAAAATTTCACTTCGTGTATGTGTTTATGATTACAGCCTGAAACTTGAACAAAATTTTATTTTCTTTATTTATTACTAGCTTTTACCTACGACTTCGGCCACGAGGATTTCCCAGTTTTTCGGGATAAACTCATGTCTTTCTCCGTACTCTCTTGGTATTTGTTGAGTCGATTAAGCTGAAAGATACCTCTTTTTGTTACCACAAACAAACTTATTTTACCTCATCTCTCTCACAGTATTGCATTACATTGCATTGCATTACATTACTTAATATGTAATGCAATCAGTTATGAATTCTATTATTAGATTATTGTATAAGACATAATAATTTGACGATGTAAGATTTTCGGTGAGATTATAAAAATATTGGATTTTCCGAATCTGCATAATTTATGGAAGATTCTCGTAAGAATTTTCACAGAGGAAACTCGTTGATCGTTCGCGGGATCATTCGTCTCCTACACAATCTGTCTGCGCGGGACGTGCGTCTTTGTACTTTCGCTAAAAATGCAAATTCCGTCGATCTGACACCACGCCCTTAGTCTATACGGAGCCAAGAGGCAAAGGGCGGGGAGATAATTTTTCACCAAACCAAAATGTCAAACCACACCCTTAACTCCGCAGTTTTTGTTATTAATTAAACATTTAGGATCGCTCAGAAAAATCCAACGGCTATAAAATGAAAGAAATTTTAAGGTTAAAATTTTAAGCCGTAATAAATTTCGAGTTCGTTAAGAATTAACTCGTTAAGAAATAAAAATTATTGCGACGCACGTCGTTGCTAAGAACAATGGTGTTAATTTTCAAAACCATTAACACATTAGGAGAGCACAAACGCCATCGTAAATCAGAAGTGCAAACAGTGTATTAATTACAAATGCAAACAGAGAGTGTGGTCCGCCGCAGCCATCTCTATCCAGCTAATGATTTGCAGTGGAGCTGAACAAACGCGCTACAGACAATCGACCTCCTAAACTAAGCTATTATTTTAGCAATAGCTGCGCCAAATACATACCAAAATTTGAAAGTTTTTGAAAACATATTTCTGGACCGCTCTTAATATCATGTGACCAATCAAACATGATGCATACTTGGGAGGAGAAAGGGAAAAATGTTACGTTACATTTCTAAAATATCCTTAAATAAAGTCGGCTCACTGTCAAACAAACTTTATAATTAGTGACAATGTTGGGGAAGAAACTGTTCTCACCAACTAGTTTGTAAGTCAGGGTTATTATTGTGGTTTTGTGTGTGTGACTCTTGAACAATAAGGTTCTTTTAATTTATTGCGAATAGCCTTGAAATGTTATAACATTACCTCTAACATTACAAAAAAGATTACTGTGGGACTGTAAAAATAATAATTGGGAACAGTAAAGTCGTCTTTAATGAAAAAGTCCTATTTAAACGCACGTTAGAATTCACACGACGAATAAACAATACGTAAAACGTTGTTTAATTTCATTTCCATTACTTGAATGTTTAAAGGTACGTACGGTTTTCCATGAAAACTGAAATAAAAAGGGTACGTCGAAACAATAATGTGCGATTGTAGTTGCCTTTACAATACGACTCGGCGCCGAGACGTGTGGGAGCCGGGGACCTACAGACATAAAGTAAAAATCGGTCCTTTCAAAACATTTCAACGTGAGTTTGAAAAATACCGACACCGTTCGCTCGTCCTCGGGTCGTGTTGCTTTAAATAACCTTTGTATTATTCATTGCTTATTGTGTTATATTACGAGCTAAATTTAAAGTCAAATGTTGTTATCCATTGCGTCTAATGAGAACTATTAATATGATTATATAACAAACTACACTTATTGTGGAATCAATAGTATAACACAATATAGATATGTACGTTTTACTAAAATTCTTTATTTTCTGATGATAGTTTTATATGGATAAAAAAAATAAATAAAACTTTGAATGTATTCCTATAGTTATATTCATTTAGCGACAGGATTTTCATTATCGGAAAGGTTACTTTACAAAATTATAAATATTTGCATCGATTCATTTTCGTCATTATTCTTGTTGTCACTTTGTTCTGTACGTGTTTGCTTTCCCGTAATCATAAATTGAATCTTAATTCAATTTTCACTCACTACTACTCTGCGGCTCACAGAATATTCGATTCAATAGACCCACCTCAGCTTAAGTGTTTCTGAAATATTTCGCTATGGCACATCGGGGACACACAGAATGGTCAGAAATAGAGTGGAAACAGAAAACAAAATAAAACTGTTGTTAAAAAAGAAAGAATGGAAATTTTTATATCGTCGTAGTCTGGTTTTAGTGGTAGTTCGCTTTGTTCAATTCTTGGAGCTACTATTATATGTATTATAGTTATTAAGCCCATCTTAAAACCTTTGAGAAAATGGTTATATGAAGTCATATTTTGTAGTAGGTATTCATTTAAAATAACTATTAAGTAGTTTGAATGTACAATACAACACTATCTCCGAAACAACTTACACGAATTAATAATTTTATTGCCGAGCGGGGGCTTAATTTGAAAATGCAGTAATACATATTTATTATGTGTACGAGATTGATTTCGTCGTAAACTATATACCTACATCTGTTAGTACAAACATTTTTTTTGTATCATTAATTACACGCTTGTAAAACGCAACCCAAATAAATTAGGATTTGTTTTCCATTCCATCTACAATGATACAAATATATTGCGTCAACAATTCGCGTATATTTTTAGGCTTTCAATAGATTGATTGCATTTTCCACAGGCGTCATAGCATAGAAAATATTGCGAATGCGTAATTGGATACGCTATGCGTCGCTCGCACTCGACGCCCGGCAACGCCTGCCGATGACGGCTGCTTGACAAATAATATGACGGGTGATGAATACTTATACCTATTGGTTTAAATGCAATTTCCTATACCCTTTTATTTCACTGCGGTCAACGGTTTGCATTTGATCATTCATCATGTTGGAAAATTTAAATTTCGTATGAAATTCACACAAGAGCAGTCGAAAATGATGTAAACCGGTCTAATTCATCTGCTGTGAGTGTAAACAAGTTAGTTAAAAAAATGCATTTATATCGTGACCTTTCTTATAAGATAAGATAAACTTATACCCTAATTTACAAATGATCCTATGAGTTCTCACAAAGCAAAAGTCCTCATAAACCTATTCAAAGGCGATTTGATCTAAAGACCTATCAATTAGAATGCATTGAGAAATGTCTTACTTCGCATAGAATTTTACACAAGTATTGTTTGTGAATACGGATGCTCCACAATAAACACAGGATAAAGCCACTATTATTGACAATTTTTCAGCTAATACGGATTAAATATTGTAAGGTATATTTAACAGATTTATATTAAAAAGCTACAGTACCAGATATCGATTCCCGCTTTACAACATAAGCCTCTTACTACTTATTAATCTTCATGATGGTACTGTGATAGCGGTTATAATCTTGATTCTTGACGTTCTGTAAACACCTATTTTCCTACTTTTCTATTACGTAGAGGAATTAGATAAAATAATGAGCTCTAATTCAAAGAGATTTACATAAGCTTATCATTATAAGCTTATTGAGAACAATGAACCGAAACATGTAATATAACGTAATAATATATAATTTTAGTGCGATACCAACTTAGCTAAACCAATTATGTGCTTGTGAACATTTATAATCGCATACTTTGTTTTCATTTACATCAGTTATTTATTGATATTTAACTAAGAGTAACAAAATAACACTTTTTAAGCTACTTATTTAAAGACTCCTTGATTAAAGTAACATAAAGAAATCCCCACAAAGGAAACAACTAGAATGTTCGATCCTAATTGCTGCGGTACTAACAATTGCAAAATATACTTTATTCTCCTTCATCCCGATAGTTTCATGTTGCATTTTGATTGGTCTACATCGAGACCAGATATAGTTGCTACATAAGCACCAACGACCCCGGCTCGTCAACTTCCAACTAATGAAATCGTAAATCAACAGCTGAACATATCGACAGATTTTAACTGGAAAATATTTTGCTCTCAAATGCTCTCGATTTGAACGCGTTCTAGTTTATAATATATGAAATTAAAATGCTCTGTTAAGCATTCTCGTAATTGTTTTGTATTTAACCAAACAACACCGCTTATCCCTTGCTCATTCAATATTAATTGATGAAATACCACATTCCATGTTTAAGTACATTTAGAATAATTTTGTACAATGTTTAGTTAGTTACAAAGTTTAGTATTCAAACAGGATCAATATGAAATCGGAAATGAAAAAAGAATACATACTAACTACAATGTACAGAAATGGTTCGGTTACTCTTTTATTATATGTATAGATTTTTTATCCAATGTCAACCAAATAATTAGTAAATTAGTTATGTTTGTATTTAAATATGAAAAACTTTGACCGACAACGACTTGAGTATTGTTTATCTGATCTTCATTAAATTTCATAGGCGTATAGTTTAGAGAAAATAAAATGTTCAAATCGAAGATGAGCGAAATTAGGAGGGTTACCAAATTAGGGGGGTCAAATTGGTGAATATTTGTTCGAGGATATATGCAATATGGTTTATACAGGTGTCCCAAAATTCAACGATAATACGGCACCAGGTGGTGGGCCTACTCATAACTACTTGAGGAAAAATAAAATAAAAATTCAATCTAACTTATTTATTAAATTATAAAAAAAAATTGATTTACTTCAAAAAATTTCACCTACTAAGACGTTTATTGTTACCATGTCCACAATTTTACTTATATTTCTAACTTTTCTTTTGTATTGGAAACTTAAGTAGCACTGCTATCCACCACAATCATTTAAATACCCAGAATGCATGTAGTTTTTACATAAAAAGCAATTGAAATTGTATTTTTCCCTAAAATTTCGAAAGATTTTTACTTTCAGTCAACTTTGATTCATTGTGGTGTAAAAAAAATGTATGGTCACCACTATGGCAAGTCTTATCAAAAGTTGGCGCATCTATTCAAGATTATAAAATGGTAAAATACTTTTATAGAACTAGCAATAAAAATCGTACAGGACTATGCAAGAGTAAAGCAAGAGCAAAAAGTTTAAAACGACTTTTACTCATCAACTTTTTCTATGAGGCCAAAACAGTTATTGTTCATTAAAAGAGGTCAAAGGAATTAAATCAAACAATTTTACATTTATTTTGTTGCATTATTAACATTAAAGTAAATGTAAAATTGCTTGCCACCGGCATTAATACAAGCACGAAATCGGCTTAAAAAAGATCGTTTTATTTGTCGTGCATATCTTTTATCATTGATTTGATTTCAGATGGTAGACCACCCTCTGAAAACGCTCGATGCACATCAATAAATACTCGATTATAAGGGTATCTTTCAGCGTTTGGGTACCTTTCTTGATACAAATTGCTGGCAGCGTAATCATTGCATAGAGTTACTCCATAAATGAGATGCATAATAGCGTATTACAACGATGTGTAGGGTACCGGCATGCTAAACGGTTCAAAATATGCAAAAAGTCCAGTTCACACAAGCAGAGTTCAAGATAATACCAAGTCCAGTTCAGTATGCAGATCGCTTAATCCAGTCCAAAAATCAAAGCCAAAAATACAAAACTTTGCACAATAAATAAAGGATTATAGCGTACTGATTTGAAAACAGTAATTAATCTTTTGTAATTTAGGAATTTCTCAGTAAAAAGTATTAATGTTAACAATTTATGAAGATTGATTCTTCTCGTTAAAAATAGTTAGAATGGTTGTCCTGGCTGATTTCCTATGTTATTTTACCATTTTATAATCTTGAATAGATGCGCCAACTTTTGATAAGACTTGCCATAGTGGTGACCATACATTTTTTTTACACCACAATGAATCAAAGTTGACTGAAAGTAAAAATCTTTCGAAATTTTAGAGAAAAATACAATTTCAATTGCTTTTTATGTAAAAACTACATGCATTCTGGGTATTTAAATGATTGTGGTGATAGCAGTGCTACTTAAGTTTGGAATACAAAAGAAAAGTTAGAAATATTAGTAAAATTGTGGACATGGTAACAATAAATGTCTTAGTAGGTGAAATTTTTTGAAGCAAATCAATTTTTTTTTATAATTTAAAAAATAAGTTAGATTGAATTTTTATTTTATTTTTCCTCAAGTAGTTATGGGTAGGCCCACCGCCTGGTGCCGTATTATCGTTGAATTTTGGGACACCCTGTATAATATATAAAGAAAGTAAATCTTAAGTTCAAATTTCATATGAACATAGCCGAGTGTGGTATCAAATGAAAGGTTAATTTATAGATTACAAGGTGAGGTCTAGCTTGGAACGAGCCACTAGTTTAATAAGTCAAGTAAACTTAATTTAAATAATATTACCCATAACTGGTGTACCCATAAGATATCGAAGCAAACTTAAGGGAAATTCGTCTGCAAAGTTAATACAAATTCGATTTGCGTGAGTCGCAGTTACAATAATGTATCCGTATGTCATAGTAAACATATACAAATATACAACTTATTGCATACATCGTCTCGTTAACAGAAAGATGTTTGTTCCTTTCTGAAAATATAAACGATTAGTGAAAGGTTGATTTGTTATCTATATCCAGTGAAAAATATTATATTTAAATATACTAATGATTGATCAAAGTATACTATAATCATAAGACGGTCAAAAAATCTTTGTGCACCTTTCACATCTTTATTATGTCCATACCATCTCTTGTTTAAAAAGTTAAAAAACAGTGATGCTACACGAATCACATGTTATCCTAAATTTATTTGTATCCCTACTACTGTACTACTGAACCCCTCAATTCATTGCGATGATGATAACATAAAATGTCGTAGTAATCACGGAAGTAATAACATCTATATCATCCTCAATCCCTTTATTTATTAGCTTCATTTCAACCATACAACAATTACTATCGAATAGGAGTGGATAAAACGTACAATCTAAGACAATATAAAACATAGTTAACCGTCTAGGTACGGAATAATAATAATAACAATAAAAAACAGATGAAAATTCAAGTCATACAATAGTTTCAATATTTTGTTTCAAATTTCAAATCATGCTTCTTGTATGAAAAGACTTTTATGTTCATCTTTCTTTCTTTTGCTTTTAATAATTTTGTCCTATTTATTTGGTTTGCTTTTTTTCTTATTGTTTGTCATATAATTAAATACTATTTTTTATTGAATTGTAATGACTAGATTTTGTGGTTAAAATAAATGAGATTCCATCGTCCCCGGCCAATATACCTACATACATTAAACTACACATGTACCGCGCATTCCCATTGAATATATTTCGCAAATGCAATATGCAGGGTCAGTGGTAAAACCTAGTTATATTGGATTGCTCTCGATTCACATGCGTCCCAGCGCTGTCGGCACACGGCACTACATCAAAAACGATGCACTTCAACTAATTGCATTCGCTATTGATGCTAACTTATACGGGCGCGGGTCAATGAATCCTCCGGGCGATGCCTACATTAGTAAATTATTATTTGTGATAATTCTAATAGACCTCGCGGCTGTTTAGATTCGGTGCGTAGAACCGGACCAAATTCAAAGAATGTGGCTTCAGGACTAAACCACAATAATACTTGTACAACGACTGCTCTCCATCATGGCTAAGAAATGTTCAAGTGTGAGTCTATTACAAATATATAACATAATAATCAATATATAATTATTTCAGATAATTCTAATAGATCATGTGGCTATGTTTAAGTTTAGTATAAGTGGAGGACTTTCACAGAAAGTGATTTCAGAACTGGAGTACAATTTCACTATAAGACTTGCTCAACGTTTACATATAGCTGATGTAAACAATAATTTTAAAATCATAAATGTTACTCGAATCCTTCAAAGACTTTCAGTATCCTTTATAACTGGTATAAATGCTTGTTTAAATACGTAGCGGCACATATTTTGGTTGTAAACTACGTATTTACGCAATTTTTTCATACAAACAGAACAAGATCCAATTGCTGGAAGACATGGCGAATATTATGTACATTTTTTTAATTTGCGCCCACACTCCAAATAGTTGAAATTCCTTTTGTACCACGTTTCGTTGCCAACACCAATATTTATTTTTACACAATTTGCATCTCCCCTCTGCATGCTACGGTTTCCATTACACATGTATCGGAATTCTGCAGATATAAAATCAGTTATTAAGATTTTATTGTAAACAATTTTGGAAAATATTTTTAGAGGATATTAAGTTTTAAATCTTACTGTTTTTACAAAAAACAGAAACAAAATATCATAATAAGCAAAATGGTCGAAAACAGTCAGTTGATTTAAGAAAACATATCTAAGAAGTAAAGCTTGATAATCTTCTATCTTCATCTCTCAAAAAAAAGGAAAGAATTGTTTTTCTGTTCAAAAAACTAACTGTAACTATCTTAAAAATATATTCTACGAGTAACACTTTGTAAGAACACCGGGTGGATTAAATCCGTATCTATAGCGAAGTAAACTACCGACAAAAGCCATCATTCACGAAAGTTAATAAAACAAAATAACATAAATGTTCTAACGCTTTTACCGCGTAAAGAACGACGTGTAATTTTTACCTGTCCCTGTAATTACTCAGTAGATACTTAGGTATCCAACGACCTATAAAAACAAAGAGCCTGCCACGGTACAAAGAGGGTCTGATATACAATTATATATTAATGTTAGCGACGCCATTCCCTCGCTAGTTTTGGCAAAGATGCAATTTCATTTGAATATTGTGCAAGTCGACTGTTATCCCACGTTATCGTTCTAACTGAGCACTTTAAATACAAAGTGCTCATAAAAGTAGTATCTTAAACATTAATATGGAAATAGCGTTAATTGATATTGAAAACGTTAGGCAATTTTTAGTAGGAGCTGTATTGCAATAATGGCAAATGTCGTATGTCGGAGGGAGCAATTAAAAGGAAATTTCGTCGAGAAGAACGCGCGTTTAGCGGAGCTCTCCCATTCTGGGTGTAAGTGCGCCTCTTGTCACCGTGTCTACACGATTTATACTCGCGTATTACATGTCATTCGACATGTTACAGTACCTTTGTCACGGAGTTACGAAATCATTCCTAGGATACACGCAACGTTACGATTTTTACATACAATTTAATACAAATCACATTGCTTCAAATAAATAAGTTTTCAGAGTTTGAAATAACGTTTTGCCAAAAAATAGGACCGACTTCTTCACTCTAATAAGTAAAAAATAACTTTTATTTAATTTTTGTTCAAATCTATACAAAGTGGGTGCCATTATCTATTTTTAATTTAACAAGATTTTGCACCGACTTTATATACATTATTTTTTTCTTTTTAGTGCCCTGTGAAGGGTATTCTAATCATCTAGTCACAATTAAGCCTCAGAGTTAGAGTTTAATGGGTATATACATCATTAAACCTTAATCTTATTCTGTTGATTTTTGAGGAGCTTCCTGACATGTCTTCCACATGGATTATCAGACTTGAACCGAATTTCTATGGGACCATTGATTAATATTGTGTCACATCCAAACCTGAATTATTCGTACATCTGGAATAACTGTCGTACCTATGAGCGTACCCCTGTCTAATTGTTTCTTGCAACGCGGGTATATTAAGCAGTGAGACAGCGCCAACTTTATGACTTCTTGAATGAGTCGTTAAAATGTCGAATCAATTCGTCGTGAGCACCAAAATTACTAACAGAAACGTAAGTGTCAGTAAAACATAGGTAGGATAGACGAGCCCTAGCTGTATTTAACAACGTACAATACTATTACGCTGTAAATACAATTATTCCAAGAGGTAGGACCATATTTTGGGGAGATGTTTGAGGCAAGCTGAAAATTTGTCTGATGGCTCTCCTATTATATCCAGACATGGAACTGTAGACATGGCTGGTGATAGTCCCACCAAAAAGAACTGTATTTATGAGAATGCTATTTTTTAGATATAAATAATACCCTATAAAAATTACAAGTTGTCTTAAATGCATTTTTACATGGCAATGTTAACCCCGACTAAATTGTCTGGCTTTTTTCTATACTTTAAACATTCAATCTAAAAATTGCATGTTGCCTTTAATATATTATTTATTAGAAAAAAAATGTTTTTAAAATTTTCGGAGTTTATTTAGATTTAGTCCTGCTACTCACCAGCTGTTTGCAGTTCAATGTCGGGGTATAATAGGGGAGGCATCATACAAGTTTTCAGCTTGCTTCAAACACCCCCCCAAAAGTGGTTCTAGCTGTCGATATAAACCTTAAAATGCATTATGGAAACAATAAATGTAATAAAAAAGTAATACCATCTCTTATGCATAACTAAAATTTTAACCTTTGTAATATCCTGCTTTTTACTACAGATAGAACCTGAAAGAAATCACTGTTTAGTGATACGACAGCCTTTTCTGCTATACTTCTGTATTAAATCAAACTATATCTTTTTTATATTTTTTGTATAGTGTAATAAATAATTATTTATAAAAATGTTGATTTAACTTTAATGTTCAACGCGTATTTCACTCTTAGAAGTGACAAAATCTACGCTTACTACTGTATTAATTAAAAAATCTTGGTCCTAATTTCGCCTAAAATACTACACAGATTAGATGTCGAAATTAGATTGAGACATGTTTTTGACGACTACCCCTTTATAACGCGACCCATATGAAATTCCACACGTTGAGACTATTCAGAATGCACTTAGGTGTATTTTTAATCCTTTTAGCTAAGCGTTTCGTATTTTTCCTGGTTGCTAGCCAACATATCCGTCTGTGTAGGTATTTAAAGTATGAAAACGTAGCTTTAGCTTTTATTTCGAGGGAAAAGGAATTAATGAAAACGAGGCGAGGAGTTCGTAAAGAAAAATGTCCCCGCAGTCATGTAGTGTAAAATAATGTTTTCTTTTAGAGCACGCTTCGTTCCGACCGCAAATTTTAAACTAATCCAAACTCTTGCTGAAATCGGATATGTTTGTTGGTTCTTTGAAATTCTATTACATTTTGAGTTCAATTTTATTGGATTAAATTTCACGCCTTACTATTTTTTACTTTCATTTTAAGCCCGTAGTTGTATTATTACTATTTAAGCAAGTACCAGTGTAATATAACAAATGTCCATTGTTAATATTATGAATACATAATATCAAGTTCCCGGAGCAGTCTGACGCTAAATTAAAATCTCGCAAGCAAATTAAAAGTAAGAAGTTTAAAGCGCACTTTAGGCGCAGTCGCTTAATGTTATTAAACTGCTGATTTATATACACGAGGTGTTGGCCCCGGCCCCCGCCTGTACAATTTCGTATTTAACAGATCTTTTATATTTTATCCGATACTTAATGAAAAGTATAGGATTTGTAATAATAAACTTATGATTATCGCTTAATGTACTTTATCGCAGATGATACAATACTGCGAAATATAGACGCTGAAAACTATTTCCTGTAATATAAACTGATTCAATTTAATAAATGTTCAATTAATAAATGACACCGCATTAAATTATACTTTTTGTGTATATTGGATAAAACCCAATCACTTCATCAATGTAAAAAAACATACATTTAACAGAATATACCAAGTGCAAAAGCCAAAAGGCAGCAAGCCCAATTTTCGAAACCCTTTCTCCTCTTAACCTTAATATTCAATACCTACCATTTTCGTTGGCAAACGCATATGAACTAATTTTGCATTATAGATGCGTTGCAATAAATCGGATGCCGGTTGTTTAGCTTAAGGTATTACCACATTTATGCTACAATATCTATTAAATATCTTCTATTAAACAGCATATTCATAGAAATGTACTATCACATTTTTTATTATTTAAATAATGTAAAACTCAAACATCTATTTACTACGGATAGTCGCGACGTAGTTCACAAGAACGAGTGAGCTCTGTGGGGCGGCGTGCCGTATCTATCATCAGTGCGCAAACACGCCGTTACCTCGGCTTATTTTATTAGGGGTCCGATGTGCCGCTAACCACTAACGCGATATGCTAATATCTCGCAATTTTTCAAGCGTTGGCTGGAGCGCTGAACTATGAACAACGCATGAAAGTATATACAAAATTTGCTTTGTCAAGGGTTGTAGGAACTAAATATTGTCGACGAGTGGCGATCATGTAAATATAGAGGACAACAATGTAACAGGGTCAATAAATTTCCTTGCTAGTGTCAAAAAGACTATGTACGTGAAATTTAATGCTTTAGTAAGCATTTAAATACATGATACCTTCGGGATAGTTGCGGTATAATTCACGAGAAAAAGTGAGCTCTGTAGGGCGGCGTGCCGTATCTATCATCAGTGCGCAAACGCGCCGTTACCTCGGCTTATTTTATTAGGGGTCAGATGTGCCGCTAACCACTAACGCGATATGCTAATAACACCAAATTTTTCTAGCGTCGGTTGGAACTCTGAACTATGAACGACGCAAGAAAATATACTATATTTAATTTATCAAGAATCTATACATATAATAAAAGAGTAACCGAACCATTTCTGTACATTGAATATTTTTCAAAAAGAGTAATTGGTATGCAATATGTATGTTCTATAGATACCAAAACCATGGTTAAAAT
>LQNK01000185.1:1038428-1051459 GCA_001586405.1 Phoebis sennae | reverse complement strand
AATAGACTTGCACATATATCAGGGGTCCTGTGGCTGTCATTTTTAATCTTTTGTTGTGCGCCTCTAAAAAATACAGAAATTAGTAGCCCACGCGTGCGAAGCCGCGGGCGGAAAGCTAGTTAAGAACTAAAAATGTAGTAACTGATTAAGTATGATATTATTTCCTTTTTGTATGCAAAGGTATTTTGGTCTTTTAATTAATAACTTTTAAGAAATAAGCTTACTTATTATGTAAATTTATACACTTATATACATTTTCTAATATTATCACTTATCCCGATCACTTATTAAAAAGCACGTAAAGCAATCTTACAGCGCTGATGATATGGAACTAAAAAACATTCATATGCATGAATAGTGTACTTAATACAGGAGCAAACACGACAGTTTCAGGGATTAGTACTGAAGACCTAAGTAGTCCGTTGCAAACCGCACGCTTGTCCTACACTCCATCAATCGATATATTTTATATTTTATAATATTAATATGAACTGGTTTTAAGTTTTTGTTCGTATGCTGAGCTATATAATTATTATTAATTCTAAAATTATAATAATTATTAATTTATGACTAATTTCTGCAGGTCGTGTTTGTAACTATAAATAACTAGAAATCTATCTAGGATCTGTTAAAATCATCAACATCACTAAAACGTGACAATCTATCGCACCCAGCTGGAAGAAATACAATGTAAAGGGACACGCACTCACGCATTTGATGAAATCGCATTTCCAAATCGGATTAGTGGACCACATCAGGCGCTGTGTTAAGGTCTTAAGACAAAACATCCTATGCCATCAGACCAAAGGTGTCCAAAATTCCGAATTACCATTTATCGAACTAAAACTCTATTTAATACATTTAAGTAAAATTGTTAATTCTATTACAGATCAATTACAAAAAGAAAACAACACAGTGTGAAGTCTTAGTATTTTACATTTAAGTTATTAAATAAGCACAGTCTTTAAAAATATTCATTATTAATGCTTATTCTTTAATAAGAACTAGCTAAGATTAGCTTACGATTCTTTATGTAAAAGTACACTGTGCTTACAATTTTTGAATTATAGCACCCTCGGGTGTACATATTTTTCTTTGTTTTCCTTACCTTATTATCGTAGGGCTACCACACAAAAGACAAGTTAAAAAATTAGCATATTATGTTTCTGTCATATCAAAAATTTATTATGTAAGTATATTGCAAACCTATTAAGTCCCAATAATTTTCCATGTACCTTAAAAAATACAAAAAATATATTTGAAAAATTGCTATCCAAAGAGTAAAATATCGACATTTCCGAAACAAAATACTGAACTTGTAGTCTAGATACAAAAGCACCGTGTATCGTTAGATCAGCAATTAAGCAACGTGGTTCAACCCTACCAAGCGATTGCGATCAACAGTGACTCCGTGAAAATGAGAACGGGCGGCCAGGGACCGACTAAAGATAAAACTTTCACTTTTTCACGTATCTCTGCGGTCACATTTGAGGCAACGCAAGCGATGGCTCTATTTCGTTTTATAGCAAACAACCAGGCGTTTCTTGAAATACCTGTGTTGATCTTACGTTTGAATAAAATTTATAAAATAATTATGTATGCAGATATAATCTTTTTATTTTTATGTAACAGTGGGCAAGCGGAGGCACGCTCCGCTTCTCCTTCGTAAGGTTCAGCTAATGTTAAGTGACTGACCGCAGCCCAAGAACATCCACAACAGCAAACTGTCGCTCATGCCGGCTTGAAGGAAGGGAATTGGGAAATGATTAATGATGGGAAACTGGGAGAGGAGTAGAACAGTGTTGGAGAGGGATGGAAGTACAGGCCTCTATTCACCCGCTCATCGTACGAAACATAGTACAATACTGCTTCACGCCGATATTCTACTGGGGTATGGTACTTACACCGGTACGAGCTTGGCCCAATCATGCAATGCTCGGCTCCCACTCTTTTATTGCTGAAGATGTTATGAAGCAGGATTACTACCCATCTGTCACCTCTTACGACACCCATGAGTAGAAATGGGGTAGCGACATATGTATTCTAACCGTGTAAACTATTTAAAACTACTCTATCCCGTCGCCACACGGCTAAAATTTTACACATTATTCAGAAATCAATTCTGACATTTAAAGCAGACGAAAAACAATTATGCGCGGCTATTGACTCGCAATCAAACAACAGAAGTTAAAACAATACAAGGACAATACAGCGGTTGAATGAATTCAGGAACAAATGCATAAATTCCCGCTGCATTCGAATAATTCCGATAGTCGATACGAAGCAATTTTCCCGCTTGACCTAAGACGTCTCAAGGTGATAAGTAGCGAGAGCTTTTCTAGAGCGAATAGTTTACTGCGGGGCAGTTTTATTTACGACGGGCGCAATATCTGAAGAAGGCAGCGTCGGGTATACTAATATCGTTCGTGTGGGAGCAACCGATAGCCGCTCGATAGAATAATATGACAGGAGCGCGACCGGTCCGCCGGCACGTAGGCAATAAGCCGCTGGCATAGCGCCGGCAGGCCGCTCGAAAAATAAGATCACACTCGGACGTTGTGCCTTCCGTGCGTGCTCTCATATACGGGAAAACGACACGGTCGGAGTACTAAATACATTTGTTAGTAGCGATTAAAATCTCCTTTAAAGTAAAAGGGTTCATATGAAAATTAAACTAGAAAATAATCTAATATTAAATTAAAGGTGAAAAAAATCGCCATCTTTTATTTCTAAACTTTATGATATTATTATTTTGCAAATAATATCTTTAAAATATTTGGATTGTAATAATACTTGGCTAGTCGATTACCAGTACACCGTATTCAAAAGGCAAACGTCCCGCCAAGGCGCGCTTTGTTTCATTTTACGATCTTATCGAAATAATCCGATCTCACTTGTTATTTACTGCTGCCTGCCTTCAATTCTAAGACTCCACACAACCGTTGTTACTGTAGATAATTCAAAATCAACCCTATTTTCTAGCGCAACTATAGTCAAAATACATATTGTTCGTACAAGAGTTAAGCTGTTCTATTTTTTGTGACCCGTTTACAAGAAAGCAACCCCGAAGATGTTCAAAACCAATAAGAGATTCAACCTATGACTTTTGCAATATAATTCAAAATTGCCTATATTTATTTCACACATATAACCTTTTGTCCTTTGGTAAGCTTCGCAGACATATCTCTGGAGATTGAGAGGAAAATCTAGGTGTTTTATTCCACACAAGACCGCAGTTTTGATGTTAAATCAAGCGTGCTTTGACAATAAGCGTCTGAATCACACAATATTATAAGCATATTGAAAATGTAACAATATTTTAGGTTCTATTTTATGCAAGTAAAAATACATTTTATGGTTCACTATCGTCTGTGTGTAATAAAGAGTTAATCTTAATTCATTCAAAGCAATAATAAAACACCAACAATTGGTAACAAATTGACATTATTTTTTTTATAATTACATTGTTAAATCCCGCAACTATGTCGATAAGAGTCCTTGAAATATAAGCATACTTCAAAACAAATGAACTACCCGTTGAGCAAGAACTCAATAAGAATGAAGTAAAAAATTCCTCCATTATCATGCCGGTAACGTAACACGGGTAATGAGCTAAGTTCACCGTAACATCTCGTAACTTACATACCAATCGGACTCCAACTTTACTTTTCTCACAGCCATTGGTAATCATGCCACAAACATTGAAAACAGAAAACTTCTAATCATGTTTGTACCCCAAAGGACGCTGAACTTATTGGATTATTCCATAAGTTTTTAAACTCAGGAGAATAATAATCGGGGAAATGAAAGTGATTCCTGGTCTTACCTTAAATCAAAAGCGGGAGCGTCAGGTGTAACCTCAACATTTAAATAAGTTTTCAGAATTATACTAGATGCAGATTCATGACGTTAGTCAGTCCCCCATTTAACTCTAACACTTTTTATAGTACATGACTGCCTAATGTGTAGTAAACGGAATTTGTAACGTAAAAAGAGGTATCTGTATCACTTAAATGAAACGATCATTGTATTAATTTCATATTTTCAACCAAAGCAATTCTATGGATCACATGCAATACATGAACGATAGGCATGGTGATATCCGCTCTTGTTTATTTAATTTAATTTGCATTGCAAAGGTTAGATTAGGAGCCAGTCGGTAGCCATTTCAACCGTTTCTTTTGACGCCGTCTGTCGAGTTGGTAAATGGAATTTGCAAGTAATTTTGTCGCCTACATCGACCCGATGCCCTCCCGCCCTCTTGTATCCGCGTTTCGCTTCCATTACAAATTGTGTTGGAATAAAAATATATTTGTAATGATCTTGAGTTGTAATTACCGGCTACACCAATTAACAAGGCACAACTTTAAAACCTGAATTTATAAGGAGATTGACGTAAACGCTGATTTTTTTTATTTAATTTGAATTCAACTTTATTGATATTTGTAACTTTTAGCTGAATAAAAAAAGGGTCTTATATTAAGCCCTTTCACAATTAAAAAAAACCTACAAAATAAGCTGCAGATGATAATAAAAATCAGTACCCAAATAATAATATAAGAAACATCGATTATTATATACAAAGATTATTATTAAAAGCAATAAAAATTTAAACAATTTAATCGTTCCATATAAATCCACAAGCGCACGGGAAGAAGTGGGCGTGTAATAGGAAATGTTCCGCATATTGACTCTAGCGACGTCCCCGAGATCTCTAAACAATGACACACACTGCCACTGACTTCCAGCTTCCTAGCACCAAATTTAGAAACCAAGAAACCACACTTTTATTTCAAAATAAAATCGGCTACAAGCGCCAAGTTGTTCGGAATTTCACAGTTTGGAATACAGGGATTTTTTTATAAATAGAATTCGAGACCTGAATATATCTATCGAATTTTAGTGGGGAATGTGAATACTGAATACTATGTAAAAAAGTCAAAAAAATATATTTGCTTTGCTTGTGCACAATACAATTCTTCCCGACTCCACACAGCTTAGTGGTTTAATAAATGTCCTGAAAGGGGCTCATGAGATGACCTATAGACGCGCGCTACCTGGTAACAATGAAATCAATCACCTATCATTAACAATTTTATACAAGAATACAAAGGTCCATACTGTTCAAACACCAACCCAATTTGATGAGGTTGTCAGCGCTTAGACGAGTAAAACTGCTAGCTAAGCTTTATGAAGTTAAAATTGGAAAACCGCTTGCCGCATCAAGAAATGCCCTGGGGTGAAGTAAGTTTGGCCCTTTGAAAATAGTATGATATGATACAGGTTATCGACGGATTTGAGAACCCTTGTCGTAACTGTTTTAAACGATTGTTCGGCTTTTATGGCAGGTAAATGATGCTTGAAACATTACAACACCAACTAATAATTAACAGAAAAATTACACTTTTCTTTAATCGTCGAAAATATTAGAACTTTATGCAGCAAGGTACGATTACACAAAAACAGATCATAATAATTAACAGAAATCCAACAGGTAGGTACATAAAAATGAAAACCGTCAAAGAAACTGCATGATAGTCAGTTAAAGCTGTATTGGCAAAGCATGGTTCAAAATTATTCACAAAATATCAGAAGTTTTTAAAAGGAATTTATAGCGTAAGATTTAACATGATTTGCCATTATTAAAGAGTTAACGCAACTCGTTACCTAATACATATTCTATTGTACATTTGAAGTGCTCCAAAAGGATTTTCTAGAGAAAACTTTAAATAAGTTTTGGGCGAACTTTGAGATCCCTTTTACGATTGCGAAGAAGGTAAATGTTTATTTAAAGGTTCATAGATTGTATACGACGGAAAAATAAAAAGAAATCCTTTACTTACTTATTAACTTTCCAGTCAACTTGAAGATACTTCGGGTAAATTGGATTAACTTATATAACTATGTTGTCGTGTTTTATAACTCAATTGATCTTTACTAAATATTACAGTATATTTAACAATGTTATTTAGAAATAAATTTAAGTGAATTGTCTATAAATTTTAATAATACAATAAAGAAATAAACCTTAATTAAAATTATAAATAATAATGTCACATAAGAAATGTGAAAGAGTTTAATCCGCGCTTTAACTTTATGGACACAAATTATGTCGGTGTAGTTAAATTACGAACTTCGCTAATTTTATTTTTCTCTTGAATTAATTTAAGAAGTCCTGCAAAGATCCCGGCAGTTATCGAAGTCGGTACGTCGGAAACTTTCAGTGCTGTAGTAATATTAGAGATGTCATTTCAAGAAATTCTGACGTTGAGAATGTAGGAGTGTTAATTTCAGTTAGGGTTCATCGAAATTCTTTGTAATAATGAACAAATTTTTAAATGAAGTTTCATATATTTTTGACTGATACGTTTTAGGGACAAAAGATGATCATCGTTATTTCATCTAAGCGCCTCAAGTCTTTTATTTTCTTTCAAGGAAATAGTATAGTGCGCATATTTAACTTCATGACGCTGGTGAATTGTTTTTGTAGAACATATGGGAAAATTTTCATTTGAAAAATAATATAATTCTGTATTTATGCAAAACTATGCTAATATTTAAATCAGTGTCTTCAAGTATATGTTAGCAAATCGGTGAACCTGTGTAGGTGAGCGATTGCAGGAAGGCTTTAGGACAAGCGACGTGCGACAAAGTTTTTATTTCCCCGGGGACACACCGATCGTAGCGCCGCCCAGGTGCTCCCCGCAGCGATGGAAACCTATATTATTTGTTTGAACAACTTTCTGGTCTCAGGCGAGATAAGTAAATTATGTTTATGCCTTGAACGCCACCCTGCATACACTACACAAAACAATTTTTCATTTTTATTTCAATATAATGTATGGACAAAGACCAATGTTTATTGGCCTGGAGAATCGCACGAGTCTTTCATAAAATATAATATATAGCGCAGATTGCGAAATTATACCGGCATAAAGACTACAGTATTTTATGATCGTATCCTTTTATTCTTCTAAACGAATTATGAAATAATTCATCTTTAGTATAATTTTCCAATCTATTACAGCCGCCATTATTTCAAGTTTTTCAGCGCTTACATAAATTTCTATTTGTTCCGTTGTTACTTGACTAAAGAAGAATAAACGTATCTCAGACAGTTTATTGAAACACTGATTTCTAAATACTTGAAAACATTGCACTTAAAGGAAAAGAAAACAGAGTAGATAAACTACTGAATTCGTATGAAATAGAAATTTGTACTTCCAGAAAAGACCGCGTGTATTGACGCGGAATACCGTTATATTCTCCTTATTACAAACAAATATTGTACAAGTCTATAACATACAATAAATTCATGTAAAGGTCTTATTTAATAAAGGAAATGTTAAGTAACAAAAGTTATTGTACTGTTCATGCATTCGTTATAGGCTAGAATTGAATTTGCGGCAAGAAGAATGTTTCGAGCAAATGTGTCTTAAAGGCTGATGAATCTAATTTTTGCGTCGAACCGAGGCAGAGCGCTTCTTATGAAAATTATGCGCCATTCGAACGCTCCCGGGCAAGTCGAGAAGTTGAAATAAACTGTTTTGTCGTGACTCGCACACCAATCGAACTCATCCATGCGTGTGAATCGATATTTACTTACATTATTGATTTAGGAGAATAAATTGACTGAGAACTTATGCTCCAACATGAACACAATGTTTATTAAATTAGAAAGCTGCAAGGAATCTTGACGAATCATCATCAATTAATATGACTCATCTTTTCTATATCAACAGGTTGCGACTGAAGTGCTTGGAACGACGGCGTCTGAATTGGAATTAGTTTAAATTATTTGATTAATGTTATTGTATAACGGTAAAATAAATGTATTTGATACTAGCTGTACCCCGTGGTTTCACCCGGGTGTATCTGTTTTCCCCGTTCCCGTGGAATTTATATAATAACATCTACCTGCATGCCAAATTTCAGCCTGATCCGTCCAGTGGCTTGGACTGTGCGTTGATAGATCACTATGTCAGTCAGTCAGTCATAGTAGTCACCTTTGAGTATTATAATATATAGATATATTTGATATATTTGATATAACACATGGGTATTTTATTCTTAATAATAAAATATTTATATTTTATTTTTAATTTTTAGAGTTGACGAAATAAATATAACTTACATGTTTATTATTATTATCATATTAACGTTCACAACATTATACAAGATACATTATAGCTGAACATATGAATGGGACTCGCGATCGCATTCGCAAGTCGCGTACATTGTAAGTGAATCGAGCGAACTGGTAACGTGAGAAGAGTACATTTATTATGTCGAGTCACGGTGCTCATTTGGGTATTAGAGATAAAATTAAAATTTACGCTTTGCCCAAAGCAATTTGTAACCGCCCGCTTTACTTCACGCGGAAAATGAGCTTTGGTTTATCCTCTGTTTTACGTTTGCTTTCATTGATGTCTCGGTGTCAAACATTCTTAATTTTAAGTGTTTGTGGTGTTCACGCACCTCGGACTTACTAACGATATAGATCTGACTAATTACGTAGGGTTGATATGAAATGTAATAAAAATAATAGAACTAGACTACACATTTCAATTACGAACCATTGGACCTATTCTAATACCGATTAAAATAAGTATCTACTCAACAGTACTTACCAACAATGATCAGGAATTCAAGATAAAGTTAAATAAGTTAAAGTTAAGTTGGAAGTTGTCATTTTTGAATTTCATTATATTATTATCTTTAATATTCTAAAACGGTTTCTGGTTATATTTTACTAGTGTCTCGCTCCAGGATAGACCTCGCGTTGTAATGTATACATCAAGACCATTCATTTGATACCACACTCGGCTATAATCATATGAAAATCGCCTATTTCACCTCCTATCTTTGTAACCCTAAAAATGTACATAATTATTTAAAAATTCGTTTTATTACAAATCAATTCTTAATATAATTTTATGAAATTAAAATTATATAAGATTATCTTGCTAATAGATATATCTACACAGTTCATGTTCAAGACGACTTGATTAATGAGACAAGAAAAAATTAAAACTGTAATCTGTTTGAAGCTAATAAGAGAAACACTATAAAGGTAAATAACACTAAATTTTCAACTATGTAAATAAACGGTTGAATCATTAAACATCAGTTGCTCAAAAGAAAGGAGCAAGAATGAGAAATGGCGGGATAATTTGTCAATGAGGATTCATTGTTATTTGGTTTAGTGTAACCCGCTAGTGAGGCTGATAAATGTCCTTTCAGAGCTTGCCGTCAGTCAAATCGCGGTTGCCTGCCCACAAGATATATTGTGGACCCTAGGATGGTCCTACCGAAACAATCCCACGTTGATTTAAAATTATCCGTTTAATGAATACATGTTTATATAATATGAATGAAACTATAAATTATTTACGGAATGCAAAGCCCTTTATAGCAAATAAATAAAACATTTAGTTGATCTTTGTGGTTAAGGTACGTACTACGTTTGTGTAGTAAATAGTAATTTAATACAGCAATAGTATTTCGTATGTCTATACAAATCTTAATAATCATTTCAATGTATTAAACCTAGAAACTTTGTAAGCCCATATTACTTCGGTTCAATTCCGCTTTAATTATTTCGTTTCAACATAAAACTATTCGCTTAGTTTGACGTGGGTTACATTTAATTTCGAAACAGTGTTTTGGTAGCGTTTTCGACTTCGGGCTACCGCAGCAAGCATCAGCCGAACAAGAACAAACAAAGTAATTAAACACATCAAACGGAGTGAAATTGAAGCCGCGACAAAGCGCTGACTTGTAGCCCGTGTGAGAATGGCCTCGGACATTTCGCTGTTTGCTTATGTGTGCACTAAACTTTATATTTCTTGATGTGTTTGTATAATTAGTCATAAAGAGTTTTTTAAAAATTGTTTTAATACTACTGAGTAAAATTTTACCTTTTCATATAGGTTAAAAAAAATATTTATTTATTTTATTTGTATCCCGTGGAAGAACGGTCTCGGACATTTCGATGTTTATGTGTCTGTTTGTGTGTTTTATGTTTAATTTCTTCAACTGTATTTTTTTAAATGGATGTAAATGGATCACAAATCACCACTTTATGTATAAAAATCATCATCAGTCTGTTCGCATACAAAAACTTTGATCGAATATATAAATTTACAAAAGAACAGCAATTTAACAAAGACGGAGCCTCATGAAGAATCGTAAAATTTTAGCTCCATAAATTTTTATACCAAATTGATTAAAGCCATGTGATCCAATCACCAAAAATGATTTTATATTTGTTGTTCATTTTATGTTTAAGTAAAACGAAGGTAAAAGTCAAATTATTGTTTTTGAAAAAAAAAGTGAGTTGTAAAGGACTTTTAGCCGGTGTGAGAATGAGCTTGGACATTTCGCTGTTTTGTTATGTGTGTTTAAAACTTAATTTTTAGTGATGTGTTTGTATATTTAAACTAAGTATTTATCTCAATCGTAGACGATAAATATCAATTAAATTATTATTAAAGTGAAAATTTTGAGTTGGAGTTTATATACGTATAAATGTATGTATATATTTGTTCCCGTTGGAATAAATATAGGCGAGGATCCAGAATAACACAAAGGCTATTTTTAATGCCGGAATTCTCAGAAGTTGATTCAAAGAAAAGGCTCAAAGTTTAATCCCACGGTGCTATGTTAGCTAAAAAACTAATTTCCAAAATCCTAAAATTTCTACCCGTATATCCGTGGCAGGTCACTTTGATACACGTTTACTGTAACAACTTCCCGGGTCGTATAAATGAGGGCATGATAGTCCGGATAGAGACCTAAGTGCTTCCTCTCTCGTCTTTATTACTAAGTTGCAATGTGGAGCCGAATATCCTTAAACAATTACATGAATAAATATACTCGCTTTACAGATCATTTTACATAAACCATTTAATCTTGCCTTTTTTGTTAGAAATTTAATTGAACTGTGTTTTGGATTAAGATACGTTAATGACGTTTGGACATCTACCACTGGTTGGTATTTGGCGATGGGCTTTGAATTAATTTACAATATTCTTATTTTGAAAACTTTCAAAAAGTCCGCAGCCATGTATGAACGGAGCGTCGCCGAACCAAGCAGCAAAGCAAAGGTTTTTTTCACATTGAAATTAACTATACTAATAACTTTGGAATTTTAGTTTACTTATTTTTCTTTATTTTACTTTTTTTATCGAGGATTTAATGTTTGTTTAATTAAATTCTGATATATCTACATATTTATATGATTTGAAAAGGATTCGTTCATTTAAACAAATATCTCATTATTGAGAAATGTTTCACTCATTATATATAATAATTATAGTTTATAAAATATTCATTTGGCAAGAGAGATCATTAATAGATTAATAATACTAATTTAACAAAGTTCTGAAATCGTGAAGTATCTAAGATCTTAATTAGCTGGTATAATGCAGTGATAACTACGATGAATAAAATTCGTGTTAATGGTGTAAAAATTTGGCTTTGCATTTCGATTATTTAACCTTCTTGGACGTAATCATCTATAAGAATAGGAGGTGTAAGGTGTGTTATGACTATTTTTCTATAATGAACCAGTAATTTAAGCACAATATTCTTTTGTACAAATACGGCTTCGTTCCTCGCTCTTTAATCATTTCTTAAATTAAGCAAAATTAGTTGCGTTATGAATATTTTTCTGCAACGGACTTTGCTATGCATGCAGAATTAATTAACACCGGCACGAGAATAACACCAGAACCAAAAAACCCATTTAATTAGAGACCGATCGAGATGCGCTTTACTATTTCTGTTGCGGTACAATTCCATGGAGTAATTACAACTAACGAGCGTTGCGGAGCGCTAGAAGATATATTTTATCGGATTATGTACGTTATCAACGCTAGCCTGTACACGCCGCCCATCGATGGCTAATTAACTCTTATAGCCCAAATATTTTCATGATAGTCACACTTGCGGAACGGGATAAACATGCTAAGCTTGTCCCAAAAACTTATTTAATTTGACTGTAATGGGCGGATTTGTAGGGTACAAATCCGCCCATTACAGTCATATAGTTTTTATATATCATACTTTGGGACAGGCTGTATGTAAAACATTTCTTTTTCTAGCACGATACATATAAAACAACACCACCACCACGCTATGTTAATACAAAGAAAAAAATCGATACAGGTAATCGAAAGATAGGAAACAACTTTATGGTGTAATAAAGAGTTAAATAAATAAATAAATAATAACTTTGAACTGTACAGATACATAACAATTATTAGAAATAAAATGTTCTATTTCTAAAATTATTCCTTTTAATTTTATAAAGTACTAGCTTTTGCCCGCGGCTTCGCACGCGTAGACTACAAAATTAACATAGTTGTTATAAAAATGATATTATGACATTAATTATAAGTACTTTAATTACACGCTCGTCTGTATTGTTTTAAAATTCAATCGGAACCAATATTTTATATCAATGTTTTCTAAAAACTTAACAGTAACTTATTAGTCTCTAGGTCAGACAATTTCTAGGAAATTATGTTCAGATTACATAAGAAATACTCATACAATAAATCAACTAAAAACAAAATAAAAATCTAAGATATATCTACCTAAACAAAATATGTATGTAGGTGCAATCTTTGCCGATTCCATCCTCCCTATGTTCCCTAAAGAAATAATAGAACGAAAGTGAGGTTTATGACAAAACAAAAAAAAATATTCGCGCACGCCCCCAGCCACAGGCCCCCGACCCCCGGCCCCCAACCCACGGCCCCCGGCCCACGACTCTCGGCCCCCGGCCCATGGACCCTGGCCCCCGGCCCCCGGTCCCCGGTCTCCGGGCCCCCTAGGTTTGAATAAACGGTAATCTTGTTTAAGACACTGAGTCACATGTAAAGTAAGAAATTCAATACATAAATGTTGGTTTGCTTTTGGTATCCCATATATCCCTTAAAATAGTATTACCTTGATAATATTACTGAACCAAACTAATGGACATTTCTTACAATTAGCAATGGAAATTTAAAATTGGCATGAAA
>LQNK01000185.1:1016240-1037655 GCA_001586405.1 Phoebis sennae | reverse complement strand
TTGTGTAAATTTTCATCTCAATCCATGTAGTAGTTTTGGAGGAGTAGATGTTCAAAGAAACAGACAGACAGACAGACAGACAGACAGACATGAAAGAAAAAAAATATTGATTTGCCTTCTATATCCCTTACATTAACGCCCTGTATTAAAATTTTCCCAATATATTCAATGTACAAATTCTGACATGCTACGATTTTATTATATGTATTGATGATAATAAATTTTACAACATTCAAAATAGTATAACATGGAAATAATTTGCAAATTAAAATTGAAAATGCATTTTCTAAAAATAAAATCATGCTCAACAGTTCCACCCACGCGGGTGGGTACATATTCCTTTTCCATGGGATTTCCGGGATAAAAAACTATCCTTTGTCCTCTCTCGTGTTTCAAACAATCTCTGTACAAAATTTCATCCAAATCGGTTCTGCAGTTTAGGTATGAAGAAGAGACAGACATACAGTCAGAGTTACTTTTGCATTTATAATATTAGTAAGCAATGGATAAGGTTAAGGAAGTAAGAAACGATGTATGTTTTTAACAATCAAAAATTACGGTAAAATATATAGTGATAGTGCACAACCATTGCACCTAGTAGCTCCTAACAACAACCACACTGAAGATCCACTTTGAAGTGATAACATTTTTTACGGTATGTCATCGCGTTTCATTGAAAAACTTAACAGGATGGGGTCGTAGGATTGAAAGAGGGTCAAGAGTGTCCCCGATCAAATCCTATTGGGTGGGAGCCTGTTATTGTTTCTTAGGGCCCTCGCGAGTTCCTTTTTACCTTCCATAGGTGTCTGTTTTCCTACCGAAAAGTAAAATCGGAATCCTACTAATAATATAAATGAGAAAGTTTAAAGGAATGTTTGGATATATGTATCTCAATCACGCCGATACTATAGAACAGACTTTGGTGAAATTTCGTATACAGACAGTTAGCTGGATTAGATGATAGCATTGATGGATCTTTAGACTGTGATTTTAACGGGAGCAGGAGATAGTTCTTAACAATTAAATAATTACAGTCATATCTATCGATAAACATTAAAAATAACAGGATTGTGAGGAATATTTTAATATGCTACAAGATGAGGGAGACGCGTAGCTAGCACCGCTGACACGACCAGCCCTGACTAATGTCCCACATTAATAACCTTGCTAATTAATCGTTTGCATGTTTGAAGGTCTACAGTTTCCCAGACATTTAATTATAAAATAAACAAAACATAAAACATTCTAGCTTGCCGCAATTGTATTTGTTTTCAGTGAATTCCATTGTATTGTTAGTGTGACAATTAGCAGAACTAGTGTAATTTATTAACAGCGTACAATTTTCAACCGACTGGCCGCAATGAATTTAGGGGAAAAATACAATTTAAATACCGGAAAATATTAGAGCTATTTATATCCATTTTAAATTTTTCGCTTTTATTATTTGCAACATTTTATAATAGATAATAACTTCTACAGCCATTAATTTATTTATTTTATTATTTTAAAGATTATGGAATCTTCTAATTCTTAATCGGACGATATCGAAATCCATAATTTTTTTACATCTCTAGGAAAATCACGTGTTTCTTCAAGATATTTCTATATAAAGTTGACTAAGGGCAATTCTTAAGGCACATTACTTAAAACAAAGTGATCCAGTTTGTAAAACATGAGTAAGGTAATTTTGTCCACTCGTGGATGCTCGCCCCGTGGAAGGGCCCTTGAGCGGGATAGATCGTAAAATACGACACTTCAATATATACGGGTGAAAGCAGAACGTTTATACCCACTCAGAAAAAATGTTGGCTTAATTCAGCACATCGTTACCCCTCCTTCGCTCATAAATACAAGCGATTCATGTGCTTTTATAGCAAAACACTTGATAGACGATTTCGAAGGGATAATTAGCTGTTACGTGCATGGTTTGTAAAGCTTTTTTATCGGTATAAGAGATCGTAGCGTATGGATGATCGGTTTTATTTATTCAAACCTCTCACTGCAATGGTGAAATATGATATCATAATATAGTATTACCTGCACTTTTACTAATGATAACGTCGTTATTTCTTATAATTAATCATTTACATCGAATAATTTATCAACGACACTTGAATAGCCTAAGTTTATCTACAGCACATTAATGTTTACGATACCAGAAATCGTTTTTCTCAAAAAAAGAACCGAAAAGAATTTTCTGATTTTACTATTGCCTTTTGAAGGTTTAGTGATCGCTTCGGTGTTAAAAGCTCCGCACAAAAGAGAAACATACATCCGGCCCGCGCCATTGTGTCGATATGGCAGTTTTCGTGAGTGGCATACGATAGTTTCATACTTTTATGAACACAAAAATTGTGTTCTTCAGAACCTTTTTTAACCATACTGGATATTTCGTCATAGTTACGTACATTTGATTGACGATATAGGTTTTGATGGAGTTTGCATTGATTTAATTTTAAAAAAGTGTTTCAAGAGAATATTCTATGTATATTATTCTTTTTTCTAGGTCCATGGCATAATAGGTTCTCGTTAGTTCTCACTTCTCATAGAACAATCTATCATAATCAGAAAAAAATCAAACCCATGCGTTTGTATGATTTATATTGTGAATGATATAATTGTGAAGCTTTAGTTACCACCACTTAGTCGCGCTTACATATTATAGATATTTATTAGATAAATCCATATGTCGCGATGAAACATTGCAATTCAAATTATCTATAGTCATTGTAATACTTGCAATGATTAATGTACTCTACATAAAATTTGTTTTAATATTATTATAATAATCCTAAGTTTACTTTCATCGCTTCGTTTAATTATAAACAGTATAAGCCTGCCTTATTCTCGCGGGATTGGCCTTTTTGTACTTAAGCAAATATCTAACAAAAATATTCGTAATTAAATAGGCATTTCCAATTTACAGAACCGACGCCACACAAAACCCAACCTCATGTAAGTACTTACGAATTCATTTTAGCGGAATTTCTAAACAACAGGATCCCGAGTTCCCATTGGTATTTTAACAAAGCCTGGAAGTTGTAGAGGTATTCGAATTTGTTTACAAAATTCAATCCTAAAGCTTCGAGTCAGATTAAATCTAATTTCAACTTGAAGGTAAGTCTAAAATAAGTCTTCATAAAACCGGAACCCTTTGATTTAACCCTCCCCAAAGTTAGGCTTGCTGATTGCCCGAAAGTTAGTCTTGCTGTTTTGTACTATCGTTTTTGCAAAGAAAAACGAAACTTAAATAAGTAAGAAATTGCTGGCAGCTTCGGGACGACATTTAGAATTCACATCTTAGTTTTCTATAGGCTGCTATTTTTTAAAGAATAAAAAATATGAATTCCTTTTCATCCCACAAAATAGGTTTTTTTATGCTATAGCTGCCAAGCGAAAGCATACGATTCACCTGATGACCGCAGCCCATGAACATCTACAACATCTAAGTGTCGCAGTTGCCTTGCCGGCTTGAAGGGAAGGGGATAAGAAGAGGATTAATGTTAGGTAATTGGGAGAGGGGTAGAACAGGATGATAGAGGAGGAGAGAGTTAAGCCTTGTTAGAAAATATCACTTGATAGCACTAAAATACAAAATTATTCGATAATGCCCTAATTACGCCTTACAAATTGTTTATACGTAGGAACTCTTTATCGCTCGTTCACTCACTATCAATTGCTCCAGTTTCAGTTAGTAATTACCTTGTCCAAATATATTTTATTTTATCTATGGCTTTAAATCACATCTCTAATTATTATCTACTTTTTACCAACTTCAAAAAAGAAGGAGTTTCTCAATCAATATTTGTTTATGTATTTTACCGCATTCGGCATTTATAGATCGATTAGGAAAATTATTTTTGCATTCAAAAAAATTGTGTCGGTGTGGTTGCATAGATATTTGGTTTGTCTGATCACCCATGTGGAAGATATTTCAGAGAATACCTCCAAAATCAACAGAATAAGCTCGGTTAAGTTTAAATTATGTTTATACTCATTAAACTCTCAGACTAAGACTGATTTGGGTCTAGCTCTGATGCTAGCTTTCCACTCGCGACTTCTCTTGCGTGGACTACAAAATTTGGTACTTTGTGGATTTTCGCAGAAGAACGACATATTATAAAATATTTTACTATTTTCGAAGCATATTATGTATAGCATCAAATATTTACTATATTTAACCCTAAAGACGTGTCTAATGATACCTCATTTAATTATATATTCCTATGGACTACAATATTGGGTACTTTGTGGACTTTTAAAGAAGAAGAGTATATAGACTGAAGAAGATGATACAGATGATTATTAACAACTTTCTCCTGAACAATTTATTTAAAAAATGTATTAAGAAACCTAATTAAATTTTTTTAAATACCTCATTTGATTGTAATATATTCGCAAATTTATTCTTTTAACACGGCTACTTAATATAGCCGGGGTATTATCAAATAAAATGTAACCTTTAAGTTGAACCTAATATTGGTGTATTAGCATATAAAATTTTATCAAATGTCTCCAGTGGATTTTTTCGTGATTGACGCACATACAAACAGAAAAAAAATATAATCACGGTTGTTGGGTCTGTAAAATATAATATTGCATAGCAATTAATGTATTAAAATATTTAAATGTATAGTTTTATTATATATAGTTTTATTATATGATGTAGATATAGATGTAAATAGCCCTCTATTGTAATGTCAATATAAGCTTAAAGATGTTAAAATATAACAAAATGGAAACAGCTTATATCTTCTTATGATATTAAAATTTCAGAATTTACCCTCTAAGGTAAAATTTTGCAAATAGTGTTCCTTTATTTTTGTAACGCTTCATTTGCGACAAAAGTTCCGAGTTGTTTGAATAACGCTTGAACTACGAATTTCCACAAACTGTATACTTGAACTACGTAGACCCATTTCACACTTATAAATAAATGGTCTTTCTTATAATATCATATTATCCATAAAAATAATATTAAAATGGTATATAAATAAAATAATTAAATATTGAAGAAATCACCTATTTTTTATTTTACAGAATAAATTATATTATATTTATTCTGTAAAATACAGAATTAGAATACAAAGATATTATTGAAATATTTTCTATTCCTTGATTGAAATCATCATTCTTTTGTCACCTTGAAAAATAACTAAATAAGCCATCCTTGTAAACCTCTGATAAGTGTTATACTATTCTTAAGCAAAGCAACCGTAAATAGCGCATAGACGACATTTCATTAGAACGTAAGCTGCTTTTAGTACGCTCGGTAGAGCAGGTTTAATTTGCAACATGAAAAGTATTAATATGAAGTCTTGGTATGACTTTTACTTTTCGCGCTCTCACTTTAAGGGTTATTAACGGATATAAGAAAACAATTTAGGCTCATTATACATAAGTACATATCAACATACACATCTACAAAGCACCAAATTTATATGTTAAATATTATACAACTTCATTAATTCTTTCGTTATCCTTTCTTCTTTTATAAAAACTGGCAAGGCACTAGCGACACTCCGGTGTTACTAAATGCAAATGTCTTTACCATCAGCTGAACCACACTTCGTGTCCTTTCGTCACTACTCTGTGCTGAATCATTGTAAGTTAATTAAACCCTATGTAACTACTCATCGACTTTTTAAGATGCAGTTTCTCATCAACCCTCGCGGTGTGAAGATTGAAGAAGTACTTTTCGCCACACTTCGCGGCCTTCCATCGCTTTTCCATTACCTTACGCTGAATCATTGTAAGCTTACTTTAAACCTTACATAACTACCTCATTTACAGTTCAGATGCAGTTTCTCGTCAACATATCGCAATGTAAAGATTGGAAATTTAAGAAGTACTTTTCGCCACACTTCGCGCTTTCTGTCTCTGGACGCGAATCTTCCATCTCGAATCTTCACACCGCAAAATGTTGATCCTTACAATGATGCATAACCTCATCGACTATTTTAAGACGCAAATATCGCACAGGAACTAATGCTATTTTACGAGATAAACTATATCTTAAAACTTGGCTAATTGTATTATCACCAAATGTGTAAAGTTGTATCTCAACCCATTCAGTGGTGACGATGGTGTTGTGGTTAATGTTCCAAGATGTTTTCATATATATATTTCACCCTTGGATGAATTTTGAAAAATCCATACTTAGTGGATATCAACGTCATTTAAGGAATACGTTTGCGAAATTTTAAGTTAAGCCCTAAGGGTCTGGCTTGTGCGTTCAATTTAAGTAAAAAACGTAAAAAAAACTCTTGTCTATGTTTACATATAGATATAGATAATATTAAATATCATAAGACAATCTGAAGCTAACGGAAGCGGAAAGGATTCAGCAAACGACGCAGACGTCCCGCAGAGCGCGAGCGCCGCCATCTTACAATTGATAACAAAACGTGCGCACGTACTTTCTACAATATAACTGTTTTAACAAAATATAATGATATTTTTATTTATTATTACCATTCAGAATTTTTTAATTTAATTCGTGCACAAAGTAAACCACATGTTCGATAACAATTCAAAAATATCATTAGGCACATTATGTGCGTCATTCGTGTCACTAAATTTTCGACTTTTCCGTGAATTACTGGAGTAAATGAGTGGTCGTCTTGATTTTGTTGAAGTTTTTGTTATTCTAAACATAACTGAATACGAAAAGAAGATAAATTTTGAGAAAGTTCAAAAACCTGAAATTCAACCTGAAAACGACCCTACAAAGGGATATAGAAAGCAAATTGATATTTTTTCTTTCATGTCTGACTGTCTGTGGTCAACCTTTGTTGTTAAAAACTTTTCGAATCGCCTATGTAAACGTAATGTTGCATTTAATTTATATATTGTTGCAGTTGTATTTATTTACAAATTAAAATTAAAGTTTATTTAAACTTTTTGTATTTTCTTGATATAATCCTTGCTAATTCTATTAATACGAAAGTAACTCTGTTTATCTCTTATTCAGTGCTGAACCGATTTGGATGAAATTTTGTACAAATATAGATTGACACCCGAGAAATGACATAGGATAGTTTTTATCCCGGAAATCCCGCGGGAACGGGAGATATTTGCCGGTGAAAACGCGGAACACAGCTACTTAATAATAATAACAAAACTGTATTAGCAATTATTAAAAAAACGAAAATTGCCACCCGAGAGTAAACCTATTTATAGAATATCATTCTCTCGACCAAGAGCGTAAGAATGGCCGAAGCCATGTTGGCTCAATACTCAGCCATCTGTGCAGGTACTATTATTTCACAATCAATTCATGGTATAGCTACGTCAAAGCTCAATGCACGCGGGAGCAGCTATAAAATTGCCCATTGTCGATGCACTCGCACGTAAAGCTGACATTAAACTGAAAGCGATTTTGAAAACCTTGCTATTTAAGTAGCTATCGCAATGTTGAAGCCTATCGACTTTCCTTGTTCGGTTTTCAATATTCTCAGCTAATGGATACTTACAAGAGCGCTTATAATTTTAAATTGTATAGCCCATTGACAACCTAAAACGTGATCGCATTTAAAGACCTTCTTTACATTACAAAAATTTGCGGAACATCGTAACATTTACGTTACTTTATTTTTGCAGTATTGTGGCGAATTCCAAAAATTTTGAAGCATAAAAATAATATTGTATTTTTTTCGGTGCCTCAACTCATTTAAACCCAATTTCGCTAAGTAACTGAAGCAAAACATTATCGTTAACTTAACGAAATCATTAACCAACTCTTTTGAATTTTTTTCAGCCGAAAAATAACCAATGTTAGTGAGAAACTGAGTTCCGCTTTGGTATTTCCCATTATGTATAAACTATTAGCGATAAATGACTAAAATACATGTATGTATCACATTTTTTTTCTTTACACATTGCCTTACATTAGGGAATAATAAAATTTAAAAAATCATATAAGGTTAAAGAAAACACTACACAAAATTCCACTCCTTCTTATATGTACACACTCTTTCTCTCTCTCACACACACACACAAACACACACACACACACACAAACATTCACTCACAATCACTCTCTCATAATGTTATTGTATACAATTAATTAATAAGTTTAATCAGTAATGAGGGGAGGGCGCTGGCATCTGTAGCACAGTCTGACGACTACCGCAGGTACTGACGTACCGACCAACAATTGTTTGTTAATAAAATTGTATAATAATATATAAATAAATTTTTATTCAATATTAATTATTATATCGTGTTAAAATAGAAAAATATATATGTCCTAAAAAAACAATTAGTAGTAGTGGAACTTTGTGAAGGCTTCCCTTTACAAATAAATCAGGATGCGATAATGTACGTTGCGCCATATAGAAAAATTGCGCATTTCCTGAGCTCTGATCGACATCTATATCAGCCAAAGCAAACATTATTGGCAGTTATTTTATTCTTGGACCCTTAACCCGGCGATCCAGATGGATGGAGCAATCAGCCGACCCTGCCGAGGCCTATGCTGACGCGAATTTCACAGAAGAGACCCTACGAAGACAATTTATGGATAACACGTCGTAAATCTTTTGACTCTGTTTACGATATGAGATGGGTCGATCGAGGACACTATTATGATCGTTTAGTGTACCATTATATTTTAGTCAACAATTTATTTTCACTCTTATTCTATTTTATCATTAGCCTGTTGTGTTGGTAATTTGTTATGCTCAAAGAGTATCCGAGTTCACGTGGAAAAAATATAAAAGCTTCGATATGGAATAGGAAATCTACATTATATGAAGAGAACCTGAATATTCAAAATTCAAATTGACAAACATCGGCGTCGAATGCCAGTTGATGTCAGTGGAACAAGCGAGATGGCACGCGGACAATAATTCTCACCGTTTGCGCGCTTTTTACGAGGCCCTCTCGCGGCTCGCCCTGGAGGGTCGGGTCTACATATATCAACTTGACGGTAGTACTCATGTGCTCATTTTGTTATGCTTTGTTCAGACGAGATTATAACAACTATTTAAATACTTATTTTCCTGTATATTTAACACAACGCTACCTAGTTCCAAACTTAGCAAAGCTTGTTCTTTGGAAACTGGATAACTAATAGACATACTTTAACATACTTTTTTGTAAATAAACATATACTATAGATAAATTAACACCCATATAATAGAAAATTACAATGTTCATCACATCATAATTTTCTACTCGTGGGGATCGAGTCCACACCCTCCGATGCCATTACTGTATCCACTGCGCCACTTTTACTCCCATTACTGTTGGAATCGAGATTATAGAATAATGATAGTTTCAAAACTGGCGATGAAAAATGTTTTGTTTGAAAATTATGTTTTAAAAGTATTAAATTCAGATTAACACATATTCAAGGCGCATGTTTGGAGATGATGACAATAATCTCATTCTTTACAGATTCAAAACTAGTTTTTTGACTTTATGTTAGATGTAGTCAAGGCGTTGTGATACAAACTTGCGTAATTATATTTTTTTATTTAAATTTAAATCCAATTGGTTGTGGTTGATATGCATAAGAATAAATCGTTGTAAAGTAAAAAAAGAATACGCAATAACATTTCTTAATTTAAATTTTGTAAAAAAGCCAGTTAAAAATATTGCAATAAAATGATATTGTTCACAAACCAGGAAGAGGAAATGAAAGGTAATCGTAAAATATCGTCACAACGGTAAACGCCGGAGCTTGCGTTATTTATACGATGCTTTTGAAGCCGTGCCCCTTTTAACGGCAGTTTTAAGTGCTACCCGTGGCGGTCCAGCCAGAATTGTTGATCGCTCATACACTCCGTACAAGTTATTAACAAAACGCGGGTTGGGGTCATTCATTAATCCCTGAAAAAATATCTTTTCGTTATTATTTATCGTAACGAAATTTAGGAAGGAATACGTAGGTAATGTATTCAGAGAAGTATAAACATGAACAGTGTAAGAAGAGAATAGGGTTTTAATGTAAGAAAGTTAATTAATCTATACTTATATTATAAAGCTGAAGAGTTTGTTTGTTTGAACGCGCTAATCTCAGGGACTACTGGTACGATTCGAAATTTTTTTTAGTGTTAGATAGCCCATTTATCGAGGAAGGCTATAGGCTATATATCATCCCGATATTCCCACGGGACCGAATCCCTGGGGCGCAGCTAGTATTTGATAACTTTAGTGCTACTTAACTCATTCCTAATCATTATACATACAAAGATTCTAGACATTTACATATACTAGATTAAAAGGTATTAATTGAGGTTATGCTTATACACATCTGTATAATATGTACATCTCCATTGGTGAAAATTGCGGTAATATGTTCCATGCCAAATCTACATGCGTTAAGATAAATTATTTGGCAATTTTAATTTGTCTTCAACTAAAATTGGGTTCTTTTTATAATGAATTGTGACAAAACTATGTGATCCATATCCATGGAACACTGGAGATCGTCTCTAGTACCGAAATGGACCGGATTCTATGCCTTTTTTAAGAAAATATAGTCTCTTATATACTAGACTAGATTACAATTGAAAAGGATACTTAGGTATATTATCATGAAGTAAAAAGTGATAACATGGAGGAAACAGCCATTGGACTGTGACTTAAAAGCGTTGAAGCAATAAAATTCTGTGAATGTACGAAACGATCTCGTCGCAAACTAAAAAATAATGAATGGGTCCCGCTCATTATTAAAATGAACAATTACATTTTAACCTTTTGTAAGTCTGTACAAGTAACAGAAACATTAGTCCTCTCGGTTATTTCGTCGAGTGCGAACTATGTACAATAAAAATTACATTTCAACGCGGTTTGTTGATAAAAGTTGTTCGCTGTACAATATTAAATGTCTTCTGTAATCAAGATGTACAATACACTTAGAAACTTAAAATTAGGAAGCGAAAACAGTAATATCTTCTCCGTAAGGACAAAGTTATCTGGGTTTTATATTTCTAAGATTGTTTATGTGTATGTAACATGTGTTATGTGCAGTTGAATTCGTCGGTAGCGCACTTCGGCCCTCCACTCGTGTCCGACAAACTCGTTAAAAGTTTGGGAAACAACGGAAGCAATGTTACTTGGAGACACTTGCGACTCTCGACGTTAAGTAGAAAAGTATAACACGACAATAATATGGAACATTTTGTTGCCAGACAAAACTAACATCTTGAAATTTAAGCTGCAAAGTGAGGAGTACCCGAGTCAGAAAAGTTTCGACTATTCATTTACAAGGCATAATGAATTTAAGCAACCAATTTTACTTAAAAAAAGGTGGTTTATTAGTAAACATGACGCAAATGTGTTTTTTAACAATATTTTCCGAAATACGGATCCGGACTACAAAAAAAACAAAACAAAAATAATGTAAAGTGTAATGAAAAGAGCGAAGAAATGCGTTAACGCATAATTATATAAAAAATCAATGAAATTACCGAGTCTTATAAATAAATTCTTACATAATACTTTTAGTTTGGTCTCCACTCTCCACCTAGATTAGTTCGGTTCTTTTATGATTTAACCACTATCTATCCATCAATTTTGATCCGCTTAAACGGAAACGAACGAACTGTCTTCTGAGCGGTGGTAAGTTAAAGAAATATGTATCTAACGTTTCGAATTTGAAATCGACCGCATATTAATATAATAATTATCACGGCATTTACTATTCCTACTCATTATTAGATATAAGCCTTCGCAATTTTATTAATACTTGCACGTGCGTCCAAATATAATCCCCACAAAACACGGCTTAAGCGCTGCTAAAATTATATAAACATCCGAGGGGATACTAACTGCCCGACAATTCCGTTAAGAGGATTGCCATTGCCGTAAATTGCATCTACAAAATATTTACGAGACAAGTCTCCCAGTACCCGAATTACAACAACAACGTGCATACATTGTGAAGCGAAACCGTTGTTGCAAAAATTCTACAACCTCCTACGCTTGACGCCCATTGCATGCAAACCCACAAACATTACAATACATTTTTTAGGTCAGACTACTCGTGAAACTGTAATGCTGATTGCAGTACTGTCTCGTCTCCTTTTAGAATCTTGTGAATTAGTACGTTCGTCGTTCGTATATATTACGTGATACGTGACATAGTTTCAGGGTTACCTATATATGGAAATTTACATCTGACCCTGTAATGTCAAACCAGATCAATTAAATAATAAGTATCGCAATTTCTTTCCTCGAACGGTAAAGATGTGGAATGACCTGCTATTTGCAATATATCCGAACAAATTCGACATTGGTGCCTTAAAGAGACGAGCCTATAAGTCCATCAAAGACCGACAAAGTCCTGAGACACTTCTGGTATTTCAGGTGTTCGTGGTCGGTGATCATCAGGTGACCCACATGCGCCTTTGCTTGCTCTGCCATAAAAATAGGTATGAAGCCTTTTTTGAAATATTTTGTAAACTAATTAACGTTCTACTTATCACAAAAGCCAATGGTAAATATTAATTATTGTAACATTATACATCAGTCATTTAAAGTCAAACACAGTCGCAGTATTTCACTTGCTGTAGGTGATTCAAATAAAAAGATTTCTGTTTTCTATTGTTCTCGATGTAGAGAGCCAGCCGGAATAAAAAAAACAAAGCATAAGCAAAGACTATTCGGCTAACCGCCAAGCTTTAATGAAATTTTCGAATTCGGTTAACGAAAAGTTTTATAATTTTTTGTTCATTTATATTCTAGAGTTATTAATATTCTTCTATTACCAAGTAAATATTTATTCTACACCTTATCAAGTAGTTTTTGGAAAGTAGATGTGAGTGAAATATTATCAATTTTTTTTTGCAAATATTAAGTGGTCTAATTTTATGCATATTTAATAACATAATTTTCAAATAGTATTTTTGCATCAAGCTACGCATAGAGGTTTTGCACTAATGCAAAGGCACTTTTTAGGAACTAGTCCTATAAACGACGGAAGGTCTTATGCCCAGTTAGACATACGCCTAATAGGATGTCGTATTTTCGGTAAGTAAAACGACTCGTTTTTTTTATAGGAACTGGGCATTGTGGATCTGACCTGCACCCAGACGCAACGAGCTACACACAGACGATCACCGCTACGCGTCAAGGCTTTGCGCTACGCGAGACGTAGAGTTCAAAGCACGCGAAGAAGTTACAACGTTTTGAATTGAATCTTAATGATATTTTTGCAAGCTACGTGTATAAAAAGGCACCAGTTGCAAAGATCCATCAACTGAACTGTAAACATTCTCTCAGTTGAATATTGAAACTTCAGTCTTATATCACACAAATTTCTATTTTGTACACATAATTAGTAATTACCCGTGTGGCGACGAGTTCCAATACATGTGTCGCCACCCCATTGGTGTCGTAAGAGACGACACAGGGTGATTCTGCTGTATAACATCTTCAGCATTGAACGATTGGGCCGGTGTAAGTACCACTTCCTTAGCGGAAGATCGGCGTGAAGCAGTATTGTACTGTGTTCCGAACGGTGAGTGAGTGTCCGGAGTTCTATTCCCATCCTTAATCCCAATTTCCCATCATTAATCCGTCGATATACAAATCGCCATAGCATAAAAAAATAACAAAATGTCCTTAAAATGTTAATTAGGTAATTCCAAATGACGTCCTTGTTGTTTGGTGTACGATTTTTAATGTTAAGGTTATTTCAAAAGGAGAGTTATCAGTCACTAGGCTGTATTTGTATTTCCATTGCCGCTATAACAAATACTAAAAATAAATAATTATTATGTCAGGTCTAGTACAGAACCCTACGTGCACGACTAAGTGTTAAATTTGATCGAAATTTCTAGAGCTTCTGTGTACCTACATACAATCTCGCTCTAACATTAAAGTGGCTTCATAAGTTAAAATGCAGAGGATATATCCAGTTGAGATGCTATTTTAGCGCTCCTTCAATAATTTAGACATTATTGTGGTTTAAAATTACATTACAATGAAACTGATCGGCGCTGCGCTGCGCGCCGCTGCTGTCTCGGTTTCTTGAACCTTTAATTGTAAATACAATTCTTATGTCCCAAAATGAACGGTAATGGAATCGTCAAAATTATAATGATAGGAGCAAATTGGTGTAGTTAATTATCATTGTCGGGTATATTATACTAGTCTAATATCGATGATTCATTATACACATTGCATAAATAAAACAAATCAAATTAGGAATGAAAGCACAAACTTTGTTATATACTTTATTTCAACAATCTTAATAATTACTCTAATCACAGGTTTATAAAATTACATTACATTAGAAGTCAAAACATCAAGTCCCAGAAATAAAAATACATCGTAAATTAATCTTAACATATCAAGATTTTGGAAATGTCTTCTATAAGATATATTAAGATTACAATTAATCTTTCGTATTCAGATTATTATCATTAATATTTATCTATCATAAGGTACACGAGATAGAAAACTGATATAATAAATTATATTATTATAAATAACAATTAAGTCAAATAACACTACTGCAGTACATTTATATTAAAATATATAAAAGAAGACAATCAGAATTTAAGACCAAGAGAGAAAAATATCAAAGAAAACTTCAATAAAATAGAGATTTGATTAAATCTCCTATATTTGTAAAAAGTCATTATTCCAAACTTTTTTAAATATAAATATCATTTTAATTTAGACAATTGCCTATATGATCAGTTATCATTTGGTATAAGCAATATAAATATTATATAGTTCCAGTAGTTAAAAACATCGTGACCATACAATTGAATCTAAAATTAAAAATACACCTAACAAACATACAAGCAGGTACCTAAAAACCTTAATCGAAAACTCAGTCAATATTTATACAACACACTTATAAAAATAATACCTAGTTCTTGCTGCAACTGGAGGCTTTTTGAGCAAGTTCATACATAGCCTCACTCTTCAACTGTGGTAGAACTGACACTTTAGCTAAAGTGACACTCATATATTTTTCGTACATTGCCTTAAATTTCGATTTCTCTGTATTAATTACGATTTTTGCTATTTTCCTAATAATTGGTTCAATGTGATCTAACGTGTATCCTGAATAGTATGCCAGAGTAGGGGTCCACACATCTTTAAGCCTTTCACTAGAGAGTATGTACAAGGATAAGCAAATAGCTGCGGCGGATAATTCCGAAGGCCGATAGTGAGCCATCGAGTAATCTACTAGACAAAGATCTACGAAATATTTTGCCAAATGGTGATTCTTTGATGTGCCACGCGCCACTTTAACAAACCTAGAAAAATATTGGAATTAAAATCATTATAGAAACCATGTATAATAGACTACAAATCACTATAAAAATAAAAAATAAGAAATTACCTTCTTAAAAAGCTGAGCGGAATTGGCCATGCCAAACAGAATCCTAACTTATTCAGTATTTCTATCTCACATCTCAGGATGTCAGTCTTACTATATGTGTAGTCTGTTACAAAGACAAAGTCATTAACATCTGGAGCAAAGATTTCTTCATATTTGCTTGCAATAAACATTGCTGTCACACCAATAAGTTGTAATTTTTCTTTGGGCACATTTGGTACAACCTGAAACAATTATTTTGTTTTTAGTCTAATATTCATCATAAACAAAAAGTTCTAAAAACTGTCTTAGTGGTAGTGTAGTACCTGTAGGTAGTGGTCAATAATGCCAACAGTCAAATGGAAAGTCTCAAGGATTAATGTGAACTGGCTCTGTACTTCCGCCAACCAGTTAACAAGTGTAGCGCGCATGGTACCCGTGATCACATTCTGAAATAAATGTAAACATTTCAATATTACATAGTTTTGTCTCGATCCAATTTTTCAGACGCGTATGGCTTACTCCAAAAAATTTTATGTTGATGTAAAATCAAAATCGTAAATTTTTGTTAAAGTAAGTTTGGCAAATAAAAAAAACTAAAAGTGAAAAGTGATAAAAGTCGAAAGGACTTTGAAGTATTTATTGAGAAGATTATTATGAATACCCATAAGAGCATTTATCTATTCATTCTTCCCAATAAAAGTTTGAAATATAATTTGAATCTGAAATTTTCAAATTATGACTGTAAATAAATCTTACCTGATTCTTCAAATGATTTGGTTGAACTGGATACTTGCATTCTAGTTCAGTCAAATATCTATAAATATCCTTAATATATATTGATACCAGAAGAGGATTGCTATCGCCTGCATCTATGTCTTCAACATCAGCAGGCAATTTTGGCACTGACTCAGATAAAGCATCAATATATATTTCTGTTGATTCTGTAGCTACATTTTCCTTACTTTCTACCAATTTCAATTTTCCAAGTGTTTCAGTGGAGTCTTTCAAAATAGGCTTTAAATTATTCACCTTACTTATTTCTTTAATATCTTTAAGCTTGGTTTTTTTCACTTCTTTAGTAGTTTTCTTGTCAATCAATACATAATTGGCTTCTTTATTTTCATTTGGTTTCCTTAATACAAGTTTTGCCGCAGCCTTAAAAAGAAAATAAATATTTAAGCTTCATCTAAAATTTCTGAGAAATTAATGTCATGAATACCTAAAAATGTTGCCACAGCTTGCAAAAATAAAAACATACAACTTTTAATATACAGTAAAACCTAGATAAACCAGAGTTCAAGGGGGCACACTAATATTCTCACCTATAGAGGTTTCTCACTACCCAAGTTTCTCGCTTTTGCAGGTTCATAGGAAGCGTTTCTCTGTTATAGAGGTACGCAGCAACAACAAGTCACAACATATCCCGACATGTCATTAGATAGGTCTTCCAAAATATGTCATAGCATAAGCGTGAATTTCATTAGAGAAAGTGAAAGAATTTAAAATTAACAAAACTCAAACATTATACAATTAAAATATCATATAAATAATCTTTTTTTTTAAGATTTATAATACAAATGACTTCTGTGTAGTTTCATATTTATGTTTAATATTATAGCCTATTGCCTTTTGTTTAACTATCTTACACAACTATAATAAAGAATAAAAACTAAAAATAAACAATAATAGCTTGTCCTCAAGTAGATACAAGATAGATAGATAATTTTGAAATGCTTCTTAAACTAAAAGCATGTTAACAGATTTCAAAAGGTTCTCAATTCAATCTTTTTTTTTTCAGTTAAGTTTTAAAGATGTGAGACTAATATGTCACAAGGTGATGTGGAGGAACTTGGTTCTATTTTTCAACAATAAGTTATTAAGATATCTACATATTTAAATAGTATGTTAGGTATATTCTTATATATTGTTGAAATAACAGAATTTAATGATCCATCATCCATTCAATTGCTTTATATTTATAAAATTGTAAGGTAAATATACAAGCAAATATTAAATGTAAGACATTTATATTAAATTCGTAACTCACCTTAGTTTGAAGAGCAGCCCGTGTAGCTAATCCTCCAGTACTTTCTTCACGCCTCAGCGGTGGTCTTGATGATGGTTGAATGATGTCCTTACACGAAAGTCCCGTGTCAATTTTGGACTGTACATGACTGTAATTGCTGAAAGTACATGCAGACACATATTAATCATGTTACTTTATGGCATTTATTTCAACTAAATATCATAAAACGAATATTTTTAAATAAAATGTCACATAATTCCAAATAGCTCTTAAAATAGACATCTTGTAAATTGTAACGGTATTTCTAGTCTACCCACTTTGTATGTTGTATTAGAAAATTACCTTCGTGTAGTGCATTTTAAAGACTTTTTTTCAAATTCTGCAGCAGAAAACGCCACTTTACCGACGCATACATCTCGTTGCACTTGAATATTTGTGGCTAGTTCGCCCAAGGCTCCACGAACAGCCGTTCCCTGTCCTTTGGTCAATGTAACGTTATTTTTTCCTTTGACGCCATATTTATTTTCTTGCTCTTGCAGCTGCAACGTAAAACAATATGTTAAGTACACTTTTCTACTGTATACAAATTAAACAAATACCATGAAAATATTAAATTATATGATACTACAACTTACCGCGCGATTTCTTCGTGAGTAAACTTCCATCTCTGCGAAATAAGATGATAATGGCTTACAAATCCGAAAATGGATTTTGCAATAGGTATAAATACCTACTTTGTAATGAACTTAAAAAGCTACAAATAACATTGAAAAGTTTTCACCACTTCTAGATCTAAAATAGTTGTGTATGCTTGCCCGTGCGTCGTACTGATTGAAAATAACGGATGGATTTTCGACAATACAAACGACAATCCATTGCCCTGTCCTGATTGGTCAATCATTAACAGCCGGAAGTCAAAGACCATCTGTATAATATTTTCTATTAACAAAAGAGCAGCGCAGTGCAGTATTAATAATACTAACTCAATAACTTATTTAATTATTTGCCAAGATATTATTTGTAGTTCAATTTTTTCCTTTATTTTATGAATAAAATGATAAAAGTATCTCAATGATTCTTTCCATAGACAATTATATTTCCAGACAACAATACAGGAAGTTGGAACAATATAGATAACATAATTTAATAAAAAATATTTGGTATAACAAAACGTATATTTTTTACAAAATGTTTAATTATTGACACATATAAAATTGAAACAAACAATAAATATCATCAATTATCAACTCTGAAATGTTTGACATAATTAATGATTTTGAGGATTTTAGATACTAGAAAAACTGATATAATTTGTTCGACGATAACTTGAGTATGTTCTTGATTAAATTTAATAGAGAAAGATAAAATATCGAGTTCAAAGATGAGCGAAATCAGTATTACGAAGATTTTTGTCCGACGATATCTAAAGTAGGTAGATAAAGGAGGATAAAAGAAATATAAAAATTGTTCTTGATAGACTTAAACCTTAACTAATTTCGTTGTGTTAATGAATACAATGAACAACATATTTTGACCATTTCAAGAAGCTTTAATGACATTGGCAACATTTAGTAACATTGGTTGTCATTTGTTAGATATGTCATATCTCATATGACTGTATTGACAGTGACAGATTTCATGCTATAATTTTCAAATTGTACTTGGTTTGCGATTGTACAGTTATTGATTTTATCGTTTTGAGTTTTATGCTGTTAAATTTGTTTGTGCATTAAAGTTATCATAGGAGTTTTCTGTATTTTATAAAATAAATAAACACCGCGATCACGACTTTTTATAAATGTAAGGTCTTAGAATGTTTTACAATTCTTAACCTATGTTTCGGCGTTTTTAATTTAATTAGAATTTTAATATTCCACAGTTCTTCTCACAATGGTGCAGAAAGGGCCTCGACCTTTAGTTTTGTGTGGTCCCTCAGGATCCGGTAAAAGTACCTTGTTGAAGCGTTTATTGAAGGAATTTCCTGACAAGTTCGGATTCAGCGTGTCGCATACGACAAGAGGCCCTCGGCCGGGCGAGAAAGATGGAGTTCATTATCACTTTACCACCAAGGAAAAAATGACTGATGCAGTTGAAAAGGGTGAATTTATTGAAACAGCTACATTTAGTGGAAACATGTATGGAACTAGGTAAGACTTGGGATCATACACTTATTTTAACCATGTGCTCGTTGTTTACACCTATTGGCAGATTTCCAATTATCATGCTGGCTTACAAACTCATTGTTTACTGTAGCAAACAAAGAAGTTCTTATGTTATATATTAAAGAGTAATGTACTCAATATACATGTTAGTGTTTGTGAACTTGTTTTCCATATATATCCTTATTTCTTTATACATATCAGACAAATAATTGTTATTGATCCATTTATTTATTGACCCTTTTAATACATAAATAAATGTTCTCTCTTTTGTTATTCAGAGCCCTAATTACGAATATTGATATATTATATGAGCACTGACTCAAAGTTTAAATTGTAATTGACATATTAGTGATGTTTTCTTACAAAGGATAATAGTATTATCTAATTGAAAGGGGCATTTCACAAGTCTTTATTGAGTTTCCCATAGTATTGCTAAGCCCAGAAATTTTGTAAGAAAAAATTGTGGAATTTCTTCTAAAGGCAGTAATTGGCACGGATAATTTATTAAACATTCCAGTAAAAAGGCTGTTGATGATGTACGTCTCACTGGAAGGGTATGTGTACTGGATATCGAAATTGAAGGTGTAAAGCAAATCAAGAGCACTGATCTGGATCCCCTTCTTGTATTTGTGATGCCGCCATCAATTGCCGAACTTGAGAGACGCCTGCGCAACCGTAACACAGAACAGGAAGAAGCATTGCAAAAAAGATTGGAAACAGCTCGTCATGAAATTGAATATGGTAAAAAAATTACAAGCAGTTATTTCCCTCTATTCTAAATATTATAAATTATTTGCCACTGAGGTATTTGCCTATGTGTTACCAGTACTGTATATTCATGAATACAAATTGTGTGCTAATGTTGTAGATTATATATTAATATCAAGTCATATTTATATTTGATAGAATTTTTATTGCATGAAGCTTCATGGAAATTAAAAAAGACCTCAACCATTTGTTGTGTATATGTATGAAATCTTATCATATTCAAAATATGTTTAATCTGAACAATCAATGGGTGCAGGCATTTGACCTCTTTTGTATTTATTTATTTTATTTATTTAAATTTTACATCAGGCACTAAACCCATATATTACACAAGATAATCTCTGATGATAAAGTAGATTTAAAATAATAACAAATAATAGCCACCTTACAATTGTCTTTTTGAATAATAGGCCAACAAATATTTCATTAAATTAAATTCATAACAACTGATAGGTAATAACATTTTATGTGTGGTGTGATATTATAAAGTGATGGTTTCAATAGTAAATAAATAGACCTAAGAATGATATTATGTATCTGTTTCCAATTTACAATTTAAAACACAACAAAAGTTTTTGTAATTTAAATATGGTTTTGATTCTTAATTTCAAAATATTTAAGTCTATTTTTGTGCATTTTGTGCCTTTTTTCTAAATTCATGTTGAACTAAACTGTATAAAAAACTGATCTAGTTTATCCTTTTTATTTAATTTTCTTCATTGTGTTAATTCTGTTAACCTAATTTCTAGATATCTTATTTTTATTATAAAGCAAAAACATCTCTTAAAAATAAATAAAAAAATGTTACAGGACAAGAACCAGGCAATTTTCATATTCGCATCCTGAATGACAATTTGGATAAGGCATATGCAGAGCTACGTGATTTCATAACAAAGAATACTGATAATATTGTTGAAGGTATGAGAGTCTCTCTATTTTCTGATATTAAATAAAATTAACTAATGTTTTTGTGCTTCTGTCCTTTTAAACATTATTATATTATAATTATGATACCAAAAGTAAGGTTTATGAATAACAACATCTCCATGCATTTTGATGAATATACAGGATGGCGGAGACTGAAACCCTTTTAAGCAAAACTCAAAATTCACTTGTCATCATAAAAGTAAAGAAGAATTTAGTTATACTCCAAAGAAATAAAAAAAT
>LQNK01000185.1:997660-1015418 GCA_001586405.1 Phoebis sennae | reverse complement strand
GAAACATGACACCAGACAGAATCCACTTATAAGAACCTATTTATGTAGAATAATCATAATAATATCTTAAAATAAAGCCATATTTGTAAATAAAGCTTGTATTATTTATGTAAGAATGTTACAAATTTAGCATTCTTTATTATCGATTAGAATATATTTAGATTATTGTTCAACTGTAGAGGATAGCCTTTCTAAATATGTACCTACATGTATTGCATACAGCCCATCTCTTATAAAGGCATGAATTTTAATGAAAGCTTTCGATGTTGTAATAATTGTTATTAATTTGGGGTTAATTAACTTAGAAGATTAATTAAACTTAGAACTTAGAAAATCTGAATGTTGTTCTTTACTTACTAGAATTTAGCATGTTGGTATTTGAGAGTAGTGTTTATTGATGTTATGAATAGTACCTATGCTTCTTAATGTCTTTATTACTAACCTGGTTTTATTCAAAAGCTTATAAATATTTACATGTATATTTAACTATTTAATGTACGACTAGGTGTCTCGTGCGAAGAGATAAAAAAAATACACGATTGACGTATATAATATAATTAGAGCACTATTAAATCATAAATTGAAAGTTACACTTGACATTCTAGATTGTTAATCAAACACATGAGTTTAATAAAGGTATGTTTGTTCTATCCACATTATACTGTGATGAACGAAAATAATGAGAAATCAAACATTAATTGACAATGTGCATATTATTTATGCACGAGACCATAGTGTTATATTGTAGATGTATTTATATCTAACAAACAGTATAATATAATATCGCAATTCAATTATAATAATATACAAATACCTCCCGATTGTCGTGGTATTATCAGTATATAGTTTACTTTCAAAATATAGCAATAAGTGTGGAATTATTTTAATGCACCTGTTTAATTCTGATTTCGTTTAGAAATGTGCCAAATACTTAAAAGAGTACCTAATGATGCATTGTATTTAGATGAATGTTTCATATATACTTAGATAAGCATCACTGGAATAGCATAGTTTTTAGCTGATAAAGTTGTGGGTGATAATTTAGAAAAATATAATTTACTTTTACTTATTTATAAATACAATGAACATGTAATTTTCACCTACCATTTTTATTAATTATTATATATTTAAATGAATAGATTTTCATTGGTTACAAATAGGAAATGGGACTTCTTATTTCTAATAATAATAATGGCTCATGAAAAATACGATCGCCATATAATTATTTTGTGCAATATATTAACATTATTAACTCTTATCATCATTCCAAACGAATCTAATTGTATTACGTAATAGTACTTTAAATAGGCTATACACTGACTGCAAAAATATAGTATTTATAAACGAAAATAAAAATATCGTAATTCCTTTCCAATAAATATAAGCCTTTTAATTGCTCTGAGATCCCATCATAATGCCCTGGTTATCAGATAATGTGCCCATAACATAGGTACATTATAATAAAAAAATTATGATAATCTATAACAACGATTATATTATATACTAATATAATATTATATAATATAATCGTTGTTATAAATAATAACTTTTTACCCTTAGATAATTAATTAATAAGATTTTATCAAAACCCTATTTTTGCAGTCACATATCCTATTTTTCACTTTTACATTTAAGTTTGTAAAACTGTTAACCGATGTTTTGATATTCTAGTATTGTGGAGTCTATGAGAAGAAAAATTACCACACTGCCAACATTATAAGAAGATAAATAATATGGATTTATGTTTATTGTACCCACATAAAAATTGTAATAAATGCTTTTGTATTTAAGTCATTCCAAAATACTAATGCCGTAACGACCTTTGGGTAAGAAAGTTTGGATTAGTAAATCTGTAGTCTTAAATAGATTACGTTTAGTGGTCATCTAATGTCGACATACCGGTACCTAGTGATTTATACTTGCCACTATAAATATTAATGACTGGGTTTGAAAAACATTATTTAATACATATTTCTGTATACAGTGACTAAAACCTTATGTATAACAGATTTTATTCTTTTGTAATAATAAATATTTTACTTCATAATGTCTGTGTATATTTTATATTCCCTTGAATACTGTAATGACAATATGGTATTAATTCTACTTATATTATAAATGTGCCAATAACGCCGAAACTACTGAACGGATTTTGATTAAATCTCTCATTATAGCTTGATAGAATTTTGAGTTATAGAACCTAAATTTTACATTTGCTTACACACCCAATAACTTTATGGTCCACCTAAGATGGCTATTTGTGTTGTTTGATGAATGATTTAAGGGAGCTGTCTATGATTCAAACACAAAAATATTTTACTAGTATTTAATAAATTTAGAAGTGACACATTATTATTAAATATGATGTTAATCCAATGTCCCCACTTGATATTATTCCCATTTTTAATTATAATTTTATTTTTACTGTTAAAAATAATTAAAGGACAATGCTGCTTTCTTTGTCCCACCTATCGCGGTGTGACTGAGGTGGAGTATTTTCACAATCACCACTAATTGCTGAATTTTTCAATGAAATACTACTGCCTCTTGAGATACACTTGGTTTGCTTTGTTAATGATTTCAGTCTTGGTATATGAGATGCTCGCTTTGGCATTTTAGTTATTACTTTTTGATTTTTAGGGTCATATAATGTGTTTGCTGATTTTGATCTACCATGACCTGTATCAGTCTTGTTCTTCATACAGGAAAGGGGAGTTCTGGAGCCACTATTGCTTGCAGATTTCGATTTTTTTGGAGTATCATTTAATGTACTAGTCTCATCCTCATAAATAAGAATACCATCCGTATTTTTGTTGTCTTCAATTGGCGATTTTGTTTGAACATTAGTATTCTGTAATACTTTTAGAAGTAAATCATCTGACATTTCCTCAATACTATGTTCTAGAGAATTCTCATCTGTCTTAGCAACTACTATAGGTGTCCTTTCAATGCCTACTGAGGGTGACCGTGGATCTTCATTAAGAATTTTGAATAAGGGAATAGAATTTACATTACAATTATCATTCTCAACATAGTCAAAGTTTGTTTCAAGTAATTGAGTTGGCTTGATGATTGGGAGTGATTCCTTTGATATGTCGTTTTCTATAGCTTCATTTGAAGCAGTTGATGACCCTAGTGGCTCTTCATTTTTTAAACTTCCATCAAGGCTTAAGTCATAAAATTCATTGCAAAGATTTTTTGGAATTATTTCTGGGCTTACTTTATGTATCTCATCATTATTATTTTCAAATGAGTCATTTGGAAGCTTGGGGCTTCCAAAGTTATCTACGCCACGTAGTATGTACTTTTCATTATTTGGATCATCATTCTTTGAAGTAATTACAATGGGAGTCCTTTCAAAGTCTTGTGTTGGTGATCTTGGATCAAATGACTGCAAGTGATTTTTAATAACAGCAGAGAGAATTGGATTATTGTGTATAAGTTTTGTGTCACTATTTTCACTCTCAAATGTTTTTCTCAAGTCCACATTTTTTGTAATGTTATGTTTGGATCCAGATTTGTTCTGAAATAAAGAAATAAAATTTATCAATATTACACATGTATTCTTAATTACGAATGGTTATTTTTTTAGAAGAAGAGGAAAGTCAAAGTATTTATTGGAGGCAAGGTCGAAAGTATTGATTCGTTATACGGGTAATTTATTAATCCTAAAATAATAACATAAATTAAGGTATTCAAACAACGCGTATAATATTATGCGCTAGTACATACAAGGAAGTTATGCGTAAAGTACAATAAATACCTGTAATGGTGTTCGAGTTATTTCTGGAGTTGGAGACCGAGGATCAGGATTGCCGCCAATGTCCTTGTCCAAATCGTTTTTTTGCGCTTGAGCAGCTGTTTCATTACCAGACTTACTAATATTACTACCCATTCTCTCTATTACACTAATACCTTTATTAAATTGAAGTAAACTAACTATAAATCTTAACAAAACATTTCAATTGAAATTTTCTATTTTATAAAATCGTTCTAATGTAGCCGAAGTAACGCAAGTCTCAAAACATTTACTAACGGCTACATCTGTCATTCTATTTTCAAACGGCGGCAGTGCACCAGTGCTGCCAGTGTCAATTTTGGGATTCCTTCCAAAATAATATTAATATTGGATATTTTTGTAATATTTATATTAAACATCACAAAGTAAATTAAAATATGAAAAACATTCATTAATATTTTAAAAATAAGTTATACAGCCGAAAAACCGTGTTGATTATGTGTTAGTGTGAACTAAGTGTTTTAATAATCTGCTTGGTTGTATTTATTTTCATTTCATTCCTAAAACTGTGTAACTGTTTTGATTTATAAAGTATGTACATCCATCATTATATTAGAAATATGATATACATATTTAGTATCGAAATAATTAATAATATTATGAATGAGTGAATACAGGACACTGTTTATGTCCTTTCATTCCATTCACTTATTCAACTCCTGAAGGATGATAGCTGAGCTGATAATTTTTATACAAAACTAATTTAAACATCGAAGATGTTGTGACTGTGACTGTGAGGTTTTATGATAATTATGATATTTTTTCAAAAATTTTCACTTTATCTAATATTGTAGAATTTTGTGGCCAACAACAATAAAGAGCAAGTAAACTTTTTGTTTCTAATAGGTTGAATAATAATTTAAGAGCAAAAATATACATAATACTTATTTATTTATTCATAAGATGTAGGATTTTAGGGACGTTTATTAATAAAAATACTGAAATATACTTCGAAGATATAATTTTAGCAAATGTTACATGCACGCATTATCGCGCTGATATTTTTATATGATCAAAAATACAGTATTTGCATATTTATACGGTACGTTATCTCTTGCTTCGCTTTGGTTGACAATAAAGTTCATGACTCCATTTTGCACGTCGACAAACGGATACTGAGTTGCGGGGAGCTCGCCAACCATATGAACATCGTATCTTACATTTGGATCCTTCATCTAAACCTGCGCCATTGTCTACAGTGCTTCCTTTGCAACTGATTCTCCCGTGCTCTGGAGGTAGTTGCGGCATACACCAGTTACGTGCTAAAACGAACAAAGTCGTTAATAATGTATGAAAAAATTTATTTTTAGGATTGAACCATATTATGTACATATCATTCACCTTCTCAAAATCATAAGGGTAAAGAAGAAAGTTCGAATATTTTGTGTCAATTACCTACGCTGCAACTACTGAACGTAGTTTGATGAAATTTCTTATACACACAGGCAATTAGCTGGGCAATTAATTGATAGAATACCTTTTTTTCTTCACTAATATTATAAAGAGGAAAACTTTGTTTGTTTGAAATGGATAGGCTCAAAAAGTACTGGACCGATTTTAAAAATTATTTCATAAATCGAAAGCTACATTGTCCACGAGTTACATTATTTATAACAGAAACAAAATTTATCGCGAGAAAAGTCGCGGGTAGAAGTTAGTATAGATACTATATATACGTCTTGGAGTACAACAAACCTCTGCATGTTGGAAGATTTCCTTCCCAAGTATGATCTTCACCGCATACAAGCGATTCCATTCCACGTAATTCAGACTTAGAATCTCGACACGTAAAATTACACAAGTTATCGTTACAAACAGTCAGCAAATCTCTTGGAATGGGACATGTTTGTAAAATAACGTGCACCTGCATTTTACAGAGTTGGAGTGGCTGCAAGAAAACAATAAAAATAGGTAAAGAATATTCGGAGATACATAGTTTTAATAAATATTTCAATATTTACCTTGTTGTTCATCATAATTTTGCCGACTATTATATGAGAACCTTTATGTAATAAAGTACCAAATTTAGGTCCATACATGTGGGCAAAATGAATTTGTCTAGGTACTTTTCTGCCTGTACAAGAAGTAAGGCGTGGTTTCTGCAGTATAACCCTGTCTGATCTAGCTTTTGCGATTAATGTTCTATCATGGGGGCACCTCACGCAAAAATGCGAATCTGTAAAATATATAACTTAATCAGTTTTCTTCACTCAATACTAACATACGTATGCAACTATTTATTCCAAGATTTTTTTTTTTTTAATTAATATGATACATTTCACAATATCTGTATATTTTGAAAAAAAATAACAAAATCAAAAGACAGTTTGTCCGTACAATTTCTATTGCAACCACGGAATAGAAAAAACAAGTGGAAGTGCCCTGCTGCTCTAGCCTGCATTGCATATCATGAGGCGCTTTATTACTTTTATTCCCATTGTAATATTTATCAGAAAAATATGAAGCGGGACAGTACCTCGATCAGATAACAGACTTTTAGTCATCTTTTTCATTCTTATAGGTCGTCTTAGGTATTCTTCATCCACCCTGACGACTTCTCGCCCTGGATAAATGGAGGCGACTTCATGGTTCAAGTTATGGCTCTGAATTTCTTGAAGATACGAATCAGATTGATAAAAGAGTTTTGGATCTTCTCTGGGTTGTCCAGTTGGTAAATTCTCAGACTGAAGAATGTACGTCGGTGGACGGGGTTCGGGTTGCCATCTGTATTTATTATTTTTAACATCATACTCGACATCATTATTATTTAGCGATCTACGGGAATGGCTATTATTTATTGCATTGTATATTTGCGATAACTCATTAGGCAACTGATGTAATCTGAAAAATATGATAACGTTAAATTAATTGACTATAATCTATCTACGAATGAATAATTTCTGTATATGTGTGGTAAATACACAGTAATATTATATTATCGTAGTATTTGTGAGATAGGATTGCAGGGTTATATTTGATAAGTGTTGTACAGTTATCTTTTTAGAAGTTATATAAGATTTTACTATTATTTATAAATTAAAGCATTATTATTATATAATCTTATGCTAATTATCGCTGTATGAAGGTGATTTGTTGACCAAGAATATTACCGTAAGTTATTTAAATAAATACCAGTTAGGGGTAGCTTTTAGGTGTTACAACATTAAATTCATAAAATGTAAACAAACAGGTCTGCTTATAAAATATTCACATCCATTTGGATTACGGTAGAGTGCCGTTATAAATATCGATAGATAAATGGATTCTGATGTCAGTAAAATAGCATAAACGCATTACAAATGCATCGAATTGCGTTTGGTATACATGCAAAGTTAAATCGGTTTTAGGTATTATTATCTTTGGAATGTATGACTTTTGGAATACGAGCAGGAACTGTAATGTTGTATAAACAATGAACGTAGATGTTTGTTGTTATATGGGTGACGAATAAAAGCTGTTTGGCAAAAGTTCATACTACCCAACCTGTTTAAATCCATGTCCATTTTATGAGCTCTCACATTACCTGAAACAAATTATTTGACGTAAATATTACATCTTTTTCCAGAAAAAGAGAGATAGTACCACGGACATATATTATTTATCGATATTTTACGCAATTACCTGAATATAGTTTTAAGTAAGTAATGCTATTGTTATTTTATTACGATAATGAAAGTGTTTTGATGTGTTAACGCTTGCAATCTACGTACCTATATACATAAAATTGGCAGGCTAATATGAAAATAATTTTCCCTATCTACGGAAAAGTTTCAGGCTAGATAGTCAGTTATGACCTTCAACAACGGTGTTGTTCTTATGAAGCTAAGATCGAAAAAATAAATATAAACCAAGAGCAGCCATGACCTTCCATTATGTACGCGTAATTTCCCAAGTTATGTGCAGCTAAAATTAACCCCATGTCACTAGATTTTATTAAAACATTCGTTATACAGTGGGCGACAAATTAAACAAAATTCTGTTTCGAATATTTATAGTTAGGTACCATATTATATATTTAATGTTAAATTATGTAACTAACGATATCAAGCTGTCATATACATATATGAAAAAAATGCTAATGGTTATATTTAATGGACATAAAAATGAATGTTTTTGTAAAAATCTACTACCCTGCCTCTTTTTGTTGGCTCTCTAAAAGGGAGATTGAAATTTTAAAACATTTTGATCCATACTAATATTGAAAGTTGTCACTAATATATTGGTATATGGTCTGAATAATATTCGCCTTGATTTTGTAGATACCTAATGCTTCTTTTTTTGAAAATTGAAAGAAATAATTTTTATCAGAATGATGCAAATTTTTCTTTTCCTTAAGATTATTTATACGAAAGAGGAAATGATTAAGAGACTATTTGTAGAAGAGCGTAGTGACCGATGATATGCCTAATGTGTGTAAGTATTATATAAATATTGCGCCAATTTCAAGGTGACATGTATTCAGTAGTAGAAAGATCACGTTGTAAGAATATTTTGAATATGTATATTTTTAAAAGTAGGTGTTAAGATAAAGGCCAAATGATGAATACAATTAAATATAATTATAAATTCTTACATAATACATTACTTAATGAAGCATATTGTAAACATGTGACATAAATCAAAATTTTATAAAAAGATATTGATTTTTTTCCGTTCAAAATAACTTAATATGTTCACAAATATAAGAATATAAGAACAATAAGAAAAAAATTAAATATGCATCAGTTATTTTGTAAAATTAACATTAAAATTATTTAGTAATAAAAATTCCTTTACTTTATTAGTGTTGAAACGGAGGATAAATGGATTATCACGACCTCCAGCTCCCTTACAGTTTTCTGACGGCACGTTATATGTTGTTTTTTTTCATTCTTGTTCAGTATCCAACTTTTTAACAACAGACAATTATACAAAAGGTAAACATAAAACAACTTTTCCTTTAGATAAATAGAATCAATGAACCATACAATTACAACTCTAAATATAACAAAAATTGCCGAAGCACGATTCATCTCCTAAGTTTGTAGTAATGGCTACAAAAATAGAAACTACTTAAAAGGCGGAAGCTAAGAATAAGATAAGGCCAGCTATATTTTGCAAATTTGTGCCATTTTATATTTTAGCTCGTAAAGTTTTTATAAGCTTTCTGGCTTTTAATAGGTTATGCTTTCTACAATATGCCTGAAGAAAGTATTACAAAAAATGAGTTTATAGCAATAAGGAAATGTTATTGAGGCATTTGCATTCTAGCGCAGATATATTTTTTATAAACAAAGCAAAATGTATAGGATTAAATGTTACAATTAACACAGATTAAACAATTTTTCTTATTTTCATTACGTTTACTTTATCTTGAAACTATTGTCATACAAAATTTCGCAGTAATGTTTACACGTGTAATAATTATGTGATTCTAAATGCACGTATTAACATATCATTTGTAAAATTAATAGTTGAACTAACATGTAGCCTGCATAACGCACAATAATTAAATATTATAAGCGTAAAGTATTGTGATGTCATCGGTTTAAAATAATGATGATCCGAGTTATCATATTCTCATATGTGTATTTTTTGTTACATATCATGTTTTTCTATTAAGTATGTGTACATATTGAATTGTGATTATTGTACAGTTTTTAATCATGTATGATTAAATGAATAAGTAGTGTGCTTAGCACCATCGCTCATGCGCATATCCTAGTATACTTTTTTTTTTAAATTTTATGTATGTATGTTTGTATTAAAGTTATCGAATTTAAATGTATCGTTAACATATCGCAATAATAGCTTGCCAAGAGGCTTTTATATATTCTAAATTATTTTGGCAGGCAAACTGTTTGCTTTTAAGAATTATTGTATGTAGCCCTATTACATTGATTTTGTTTTGATAAAATACATTGTTTAATTTTACAGATAACATTAATTTAATATGCGCAATGCAAATTTTATGATATGATTAAATAAATAAAAAAATTACTTAGATTGTATTATTCTCCTTCCAATCATAAGGCATAACATTTGTATAAATAAACGGAAGACACTGATGCTCAAAATTTCAATGATTATCAATCTATTCTATATTCTATCTATCCCTTTTTTTGCTGACTAGTCAAGTCAGACAGATCTATCTATTTTCACTTACTTTGATTTCAATATCCTAACGCGCGGATACATTTGTTATGACTTTAGTCTATCTATTGTCATATTATAATCTATCCATAATCATTGATATACTTATTATTGAAAATGGCCGTAAGGTGGCTAAACTACGGAAGTTTTGTTAGAATCGTTTGGAAATCATTGACATCATCAAAAATAAAAACAAATTAAATAATAAATTATAGAAAAAAAGGTTTAGTTTGCCTCCCCTTTCCAATTATCTCAATAATAATTGTAATACTGAATAATTTTTAACGCATTTAAAAATATATATTTTAAGTATCTTCGTGTAATTTTAATGTTATAAGCCGAATTAATCCGAGTTTACTTCCTGATTTTTAATTTTAATATATTGAAAACAAATATAATAGGCATGCACTTTAATATCCTAAAAAGCTTCCTAACAGAATAAGATAAGAAATTAGAATTAGAATATATCAATTATTATTATTACCTTAAACGCAAACAGAAGCTACGCCGTAGTCGATATCAATTTATTTATTATTTACATAAATTCCTTACTTAATTAAATAAAATAAATTAGATAATGATCTTACCAAAATCCAAAAAGAATAAAAAAAACGCACACAAGGAAAACATTATGGAACACACATTCGTATTTCGAATAGAAAAATAACAGCGAATCGTCGAGCTTTAATTCGCACCAGCATCCAGTGCCAAAGCTCATGAGAACCGTACTGATGCTGCGAGTATGCTCTGAGCGCGCAATGGGTACGTGGGCGACTCGCAGGTGCCAGAATAATACTCATACACTTATATAGGAACGCTTACAGTCATACAATTAAAAGGCCATGTTAACTATTTAAACATATTTTCCGGGATAAACCCTAAATTAAAAATTTACAAATGCGTTCCTTTTGAGAATTTAGGGAATTATGCTCGTTTTTTATGTTTCGATCATTTATGTAAGCTTTCGCTAATTACTCCTAGTAAATCCTTCATCAATTCAGTTTTTATGATATATTTGAATGAAAAAAAGAAAACCTCAATAAACCATCATTTGATTAATTTTGTCTTTTACTTTTGAAGTAAAATTTTCTATGTAACTAAAAAAATTGTATTTTTATATAAAATTATATTAAAATCACGAAATAATGTGTAGCCCAGTTCTCAATTTACCAAGTTACAAACATCCACCAGAATGTATACCTTGTTATCCAGTAAAGGTAAGATTCTAAGAATAAATGATTTATCCTGTCATTATAACGATATAATCTACGTTATTGTCTGTTCGTTATTTGATAAATAGTCATAAAAGATAGCAAAAGATTTATAGTATCTTGTCATAGCATTATGCTATTTCTAATCCATATATTACAAACAATTTATGTAAATTGCACATAGTATATGAGGAGCTTTTTTGCTTCGAGATACAGCTTCAGCGGACGGGGCATATTTGTGTAAGATATTGTCACAGATTAGAGAATAAAAGGCAGATGGAGTGTTCCGAAGACTCGAGTGACGCTAACTACGCGTACGTACACGTGTATCTGTGTGAGTGAAATTTGAAAATTTCAAAGCCCTCGTGATGTGTTGTCAAACTAAACGAACATTTTTGTATTTGCTTTTGATGTTTGTATGTGCTTTTCGGCGTCACCCGAGTCTTCGGCCGCACTACGTCTGCCTTTTATTCGCTAATCTGTGGATATTGTATTATAAACATAATTTTACTTTATTTTCAAGGGCCTACAATGCTTGCCTTGCGGAATGGATCCGGTAACCCTCCGTCGGCCGTTGATTGTGCATGACAGCACCTTCGACTATCGCCCCACAAGCTACCCAGGAATGGTTCTAAATAACCAAGATAAGAAAGTTCGATATCAACTCGTAAATTTCCAGCGTCCTGTATGTATAATAATATGATGAAGTATTTATTTTGTGTTTGAGAGAGCTGGCTAATATTATATTGTTATTTATTAGATACAACCTCATTATCCATCTTGTGCACCATCCTACAATTAGTAATGCCTGCAAACTGCATAACCTTGGTGAGTAACTAAACTTAACATAAATAAATTCAACAAAATAGTAATTTATGAAAAGAAAATCTAGGACTACGAGAATCCATCCAACCAATGATCATAATATTTTTATACGTTTGGATTTTACAATAATGTGTATGATTCATGTTTAGATATGTGGTAGCTGTGTTTGTATTTGTTGCGGTTTTCTATTGATTCATAAAGTCAATAATTTTCTTGTATATAACATTCACGTACATATATCATAAGCTCTAGCGCAAAACGATAAAAACGTCGTTTTATTGCGCCATTAGTACCTATTGTACTCAGATTGAGTATGGCTGCCACTTAACCAAATAATAATTAATCAAGCTTGTCTGATACCTCTCCTATTATACCCCGTCAAGGACCTGAAGACCTGACAGGCCAGGAGCGCGCCCTTTTTTTAGATCTGGCAATACAATTTTTAACTATAAATAAATAATAATTGCGTCAAATACATTTTAATATACTTGGTTATGTTTTTGCAAAATATTTTTGAATTTATATTTAAAGATTTTTGAATTTATAGTTATTTTAAGTTATTCAAAACTGCTTTGATCAAATTTTATTTTATGTTCGGCGAATAGGTATTTTACAAATTTTTAAGTTTCCCTACCTTAAAACCTGACACTGGCAAATAGTCAAGTCTTCTTGCCATTAAACAAAAAAAAAAAAATTTTTTTTGAACATGTCTGGCAATGTTAAAACCTTGACTAAAGCATTTGGCTTTTTTTGTTTTCTATTCTTGAAACATATATGTACTATGTAAACTACAACATTTTGAAAATACATCTTGCCTCAAATATATTATTAGAAAATATTTTTATATTTTCGAAGTTTATTTAGATTTAACCCCGCTAAAACTATTATTGTTTTCAGCAAAACGTAATCATTATTATTTAAAAACTATTTGAATCGAGGTATGAAACCTTTTTTATAAAATTTTTTGGTACTTGTCAAATTTAAAATTATAAAAAAGAAACAAATGAAGTATTTGTCATTGTCATTGATCACAGTTGAAGTAAAAATTTTTAGTATTAAATAAATTAGGAAATAAAAATTTTGCAGAATGTGTAATAGAATGGAAATTATTAATAAATTACAATCAATTGCTTCAGCTATTCAGTAAGTTATTATTGTATATATAAATAGGTTCTTACAGGTGTTGTACACCAACCTTTAAAATTTTTCCAATAGATTCATACCATGTAAATAAATATTCAAAACTATTGAGTACCCAATTTTATTGACTTAGATATTCAGTTTCTCGAACATTTTTTTCATCATTGTTTTTTTTTATCTAAACTATGTGCGACCAAACGTCACCCAGAGACTTTTCAATTTAAAAGTGCTTCTCTACATTGGTGTACCTGGCTATGGTCTAGGTAGAGGTTTGCCCGAAACTCAAACATTATATTAACATTAGCTGCCTTAATCTTGCTCACCCATATTATACAGGCAGGCGCAATACGTTTATAACAATGCTTTATATTAATTGTTAACTTTCTCAACAGGTGTGGAGGATGTCCATCGCCATGCTGCTCACCATGCCGACCCTCGCCCTGCTGCGGCGGAGCTGGATCCCTCGTCACAGTTTACAGTCAAGTAGCACATATCCAGTGACCCACTGCCAATTGAGCTTCATATTTATAAGTCAATTCCATTATTTCACTATTTGATGATTATTTGCAATGATCACGCAACTAGAATTTATTTGACACGTAATTATGTGAGCGCCGTTGACCAAATCAAGAAAGTGTGTCAGAAAATCTTTTATTTGGTTGATTGAATGATTAGAGTAGTAGTAGCAGTCGGCTTTCAAAGAATTTTTACGATTCCTAATTCTGTATTTCTCTTATAATGGGAGACTTTGACCTGACGATTGTTTGTCACCTTGCAGACGCAGTTCTTGCTGTAGGTCAGCCGCCTCGACCAGTAGCGGCATTCGACAAAGCAGTTATCGCAGTGAGTCACCATGGTACCAGTGTCTCGACTTGCTGAAAAATACGTCCTGTATCAGTTTTGTAATGTGGTCGCAAATGTAACGTGAAATTTTTGTAAATAAATTATTTTGTTCAGTCCATGATGGAGTTGTGTTATTTCAATTTTAAAGCAAAATGGATTCACCTTAAATCTAAATATATAAGGTGTGTCTTACGACATTCGGATAGGTACTTAAACACGTAAAAAATAATGAAAGGGGTCGGCGAGGCTAACTTCATGTTTACGTGACCTATAAACATATTACAGAACAGGTTCACCTATATAAATATGGCTGTAAAATGCCATTAGAATTGTGTTTTATATAAAGTCGTATGTAACATCTTTCAAGTAACTGCTGAGAAGTTACGTTCCAAGTAGAGTATGTTCTTGCTTTGGACAAATCATGTCAAAAATATAGTTGTTACTTGTCACTTGAGGTTGGTGAAATAGAAATAAAATAGTTTAGATGAAAAAAGTATCAAATTACAATTGAGTTTTTGAATGAAAAATTTTTTTGTGATAAATGGAAAGATTATGCATAAGTTTTATAGCAAAACTATTTTTATTTTATTTTTTTTCGCAGTATTTCAAAAGTTATTTCAAAATGAAAATTAATTTTTGAATTGGGTGCCGAAGACATGTCGACAGCTCCCGAATAAATCCGAGCGCATGTGACGTCATAATGTTAATTTTCACTCATTGCAGTTGATAGTTGATATAGACATAACATGGTGTTTTGATTTATTTAATTCTTTTGTCATTGTTCAATATCGAAATTTATTTTCAAAATGTCAAATCTGAAAGTTATCGTTCCTGTTTTATACCATTGTGTACGAACACTACAAAAACAACTCCTGACAATATGTTTTTAAATGTTCCCCGTTGTTAAGATCATTTCGATGCTAATACCATTGTCAATAATTTATTATTGATTTAAGTATATAATCTAAATAAGTAGAATTCAGTTCATAACCTTCAAAATTATAGCGTTAAAAAAAATATTGATAATTTTGAGTGCTTAAATAATAACATCTTGTTTCTTTATCTAATGATGGAGATCAAATTTCGTTTCAGGTTATGTATTTGATAAATGTTTTAAATTTATGTTATAGTAATTTTTCTGTTGTTATAATAACATTTAAATAATTCATATGGTTTCTGTTTTTTTCCTATATGGTTAAATTTGTTTTTATTATACAACAATGGAAGGTAAAGCAAAAATTAAAATTGATGTAGTGCCAAGTTTGACTGTCAACCTAATCGTAAAAGACAAAGTACTACAACAGTTCTTAGACCAGCTGCGGATAAAAAGAGAAAACAACAAATCATTTATACCATCTTACCTTGATGCCTTGGCACCTCGATCTTCAACAGAATTAAATCAAACGTCATTTTTAAAATGCTTATTAATATATCAACATCAGGGATATTATCAGACTTTGCCTTTATAAATCCTTTATCGAACATAGTTAATCGTAATTAACTAACAACTTATTTTTTAACAATAAAATTTCAGTATGATTCACCTGTAATAGCCGTTAACGTTGTACTGCAGTTATTATACAGATATAACAATATGACGTCACAACTACGGCGGCCCATCGTGGCGCGTTTTGTAGTCACGTGACTTTTTTGAAATTTTATCAATTTTTAATTCTCTATAAATAATTGAAAAAATTTTTTTTTTTACTTTTTCGAATTCGATATCAATATTAATAATAATAAAGCGTTCAAATATATAAAAATAATCATTAATTATTTTTTTTTCAAATTCCCAATTTTCATTTCATTGGTTTTAATTATTCAATCAAAATTGTAAATCTAAAAAATAAATTCTTACTTGTCTTAAAATTCGCATAGAGTTGAATAAATGCAAATTTTTCATCGAGATAAAATAAATCTAACAGAGTAAGAGCATGGCTCTAACTCTTCAGATAGGTAATAATAATCTACCCAAAATTAATATTAAATAATAAAAATTTTTGCCAAAAAATAGAACCGACTTCCTCATTCTAAAAAGTAGAAAATAACTTTTATTTTATTTTTGTTAAAATCTATACAAAGTCGGTGCAAAATCTTGTTAAGTTGAAAATAGATAAAAGCACTGACTTTGTATAGATAGACAAAAATAAGATAAAAGTTATTTTCTACTTTTTAAAATGAGGAAGTTGGTTTTATTTTTTGTCAAAGATTTTTATGTTTCCCTTTTTAGTCTCCTGTAAAGGGTAAGCACATCATCTAGTCACAATTCAGTTGGTGTACACATCATTAAATCTTAACTGAATATTTTCCACATGGATGATCAGACTTAAACCAAATTATGGGACCCCACTGACACTTTACTCTTTCGAATGCAAAAAGAATTTTCCAAATTGGTCCATAAACGCGGGAAATATGTGGTAACATATATAACAACCTTCTCCTTTTTTTGAAAGTCGGTTAAAAACAGATTACTATAATATTACAATAGCCTTTATTAAAAGTAAATGTATATAAAGTCCAAGAATCCAAGATAAAAATATAAATAAAGCTTACAATTTTTTGCGACATCGCATCGGTGAGGTTACATTTATCCTCTTTAGAACAAAACTTCTATCGACTTAGAAAAATATTGTTGTATTTTGTTTTCACGCAATGACAGATTCATATTAAAATAAAAATTTCATAAAAAATCAATTTTGTAATAAAATTTTAAATATCATAAAAATTGCAAATTGTTTCAGTATAAATAAAAATATAGGTAAGGAAACAATTACTTAAATATTTACTTTCTTTTAATTTGTCAGTTTCAATTTTACATGAATAAATTAAATTTTTAGGCCCTCATCTAAAATATAGGAACTAGTTAGTATAAGACATGTCGTTTTCAGAGAAATACGCCCTGTGATTCACAAGCATGTCAGTCCTTCCACGAGGGTTTGAAAGCTTCCGCCCATGTCCCCGATATGGGTGCGTCAGGGGGGAATACAGCATATATTATAAGAGGCCCCGTTGTGGCCAACCGAGACCACAACCCTTCCAAAAAGAGGCCGAACGGTACAATAGCGGACCAACCAACGCACCAGCTGACAGGTAAATCTTAGTAAATTGAATTATGAAAAAAAGATATCTTAATAGAATTATTATAAGTACATAGATTCTATCATTTAATCTTGTTTATAAATAGAAAAATATTTTTCAGGCCATGCTGTTACGACTATCCATGCAAAGCGGACTGCTTCAACCACGGAGCCTGCACCCGACCCAGTGGAAGATACGCTCGAACTGTTTGGTATCCCGGAGAATGCTGCCCCTGTGTCCCGCCCTGCCAAGCCTTCACATGCCCCAATCCTCCCTACCATCCTTGCTGCTACCATACGTGCAATAAACTTGTCTAATCTACAAATAAATACACTAACAATAACCTTGTGTAATTCCATTCAGGAATTGACGTTTATGTCTACGGCTGATCGTAAAGTGTTGTCATCAATTTTCTTTGATTGTCTGTCTTGGTTGTGAATCGTAGTGGTGTCTCAATAAATATAGTAAAGACAATTTTTTCCTTTAATTGACTGATGTCGTGTTGAAACAAGGTCTTATTCATAAATATTGTTATGGTCGTAAATAGAACGCTTAAATTTCGTTAACAATAATGATTTGGGATTAGATAAATTGAAATCAATTAAGTTTATTTTGAATTTTAAACTTTAATTACCAATGAACTTTGATATAAACTGTAAACGGCTATTTGTGGTTAACAGTGACACAGACATGTCTTCGATCGCAGTCTACTATATTTAATTTTAATTAT
>LQNK01000185.1:979502-995919 GCA_001586405.1 Phoebis sennae | reverse complement strand
AATTGTATAAATGAGCGTTAAATTAAATTATATATAATTAATGTCATATTTTTTATAACAACTATGTTCATTTTGTAGTCTACGCGAGCGAAGCCGCGGGCAAAAGCTAGTAAATAAATATTCCTGGACATTTAACACAATGCCATCTAGTCCCAAACTAAGCAAAGCTTGTACTATGGATACTAGATAACTGATAGACATACTTAAACATACTTTTTTTTGTAAATTCATACATACTATAGATAAATTAACACCCAGACAGTAGAAAATTACAATGTTCGTCACATCATAATTTTCTACTCGTGGAGATCGAACCCACACCCTCCGGCGCTATAGACCATTGCTGAACCACTGCGCCAACCGGGTCGTCAAATTAATTATCTTATGATACTAAATTACTTACTGATATGCATATAAAATAAATATTTTTTAATTTAGCCCAGTGGAGTTTAGACAGTGTGAACAACCCACTTCGAAAGAAATTTCGAATCCAAATACATAATGAAAATATTTTTATTGCACATACAATTAGAATAATAAAAGTTAACATAATTGTATAAGAGTATGCGCACAAAAGACGACCTTATGGCTACAGAGCCATCTCATCCAGGTAACCATTGATTAGGAAAAATACAATAAAAAAATTTATATTAGTTTTGTCAATAATATTATAGCAATACGAATAGCTGTACCTCTACAGTTTGGGTTATAAGAGAAATTTAATTTGCAAGTCATTTGTCGAGTATAGGCGTACATATCAGAATTAATATATTTTTATTATATTTATTATAAATTAATGACATTTAGTTAAACTATTTAAAAATTAAAAAAAATAAAAATTATTTATTGCTTTTGTAACAAATTTTAAACAATTTGGAGATAAGTGCCTTCAGTTAAGTGACAAGTTCACTTGTGTTAGAAGATATAATATAGACTATAGAGCAGAGGTTCCCAAGCTATGCATTGTAGAAAGCATAGAGGGCGTTGCGAGGACCTTCATTGCTTCCTCTCCCCCTCATTGATTCGTCCCGATTTTCTGTCCCCTTAATCTTATTTGAAACAAGAACTTACTCCCCGCTGACATATTAGGGCGTCAAAACATATACCTATATTACTACACTCGTAAGTGCGTCGCTGATTGAAAAAGTTTGGGAACCCCTGCCATAGAGGACCGGTAATTTTGTATTAAAAATTATCTTATTCTTATTAAAAGATTAACTCATTAGAATATAATGCCTTCCATGCACTGATAGGACATTATTCGGTTTTAAACACTTTTTATCATATCGTGTAATGATATGAAGTTAAAGAAAATGCTCTCGATAATTTTTTATCAAATTAAACTTTATAAGCTACTAGCGACCCGCCCCGGCTTCGCACGGGTTTAATGGATGATATTATACATAAAAACCTTCCTCATGAGTTACTCTATCTATTAAAAAAAACCGCATCAAAATCCGTTGCGTAGTTTTAAAGATTTGAGCGTTCATAGGGACATACAACATGACACATGACAGAAAAAGCGACTTTGTTTTATACTATGTAGTGATTTATTCACATGTAATACTAAAATGAGTGAATAAAAAATATGTATTAATTCAAAATTGATTATATATTTCTTCAGGCATAGCCTACGTGTTCCTGGGAAATATTTTCCGTTAATCCAGTTGGCCTATTCTCTTTTATATATAGACCTCGATAGAATTCAAAAGCCCATTTGGTCTTGAGTAACCATTCTGCCATTTTTTGTAAATTTAAAGTTTTTAATATATCACAATGAGTGGTTGTGGCCCTCCCCCTTGCCCGCCGGTGTGTGTTCCTTTCCCTAGTTCAAACTGTGGACCCGGACCCTATTTGTGCCAAAACAATATTCCACCCACGCAAAGATGCTATCCAGTGAATCCATGCATCAATATATACAGTTGCCACACGCAAATTATGTAACAAATAAAGAACATTTTGAAGATACAGAAACCAGTTTAAGATAAGATACATCTGTGTTCAATTGCATTGATAGCTTAATCTAATATGAATGGTAACCCAGTTTTCAATTTTGGGACTTGTTCCAATGACTGTCTAAGAATATGGTGGTATTTTCTAAATTAAATTGTTATTATTTGAATGCATAGTTTCCTTTCTTTTATTGGTGACGATATCCCTTAAATGATATTTATTAGGTGCATTAGAATTTAATTTAAAAACTTAAGTTTTTTTTTCTTAAAATATCAAAAACGCGTACATTCTAGAATTTATTTTTCTTCATAGCAAAGCCAGTGTTTATTATTATCTGCTGCAGTTTTAAAAGATATCAATTAAATACGTTTAATCGGTACTGATATTCAAGGCAGAAGATAAGAAAACAGTTTTTTCTATAAATTGTATCTAATTTTAATTTATCAGTTAATATACTTAATTTAAGCAATCTCTATGACGCGATGTTTAAAACTATTTCAGTGTTTTTTGGATGTCGTAAACACATGTATTACTTAAATATATATTTAAGTATTCGATATAAATATTTGCTTACTATTTGAATACTAGCGCCATTCATATAAGGAATTGTAACTTATATTCATAGAACTAACAGCATTTTCTGTGATAATGCTTTCGCCTTGATTATCACAAACTCAGATAGATGACGCTACTTGATAAAATCGAGTCGGGTTGGTAAATTGTTACCAACCCAACTAGATATTGATCCATAGGAATTCATTAAAATTATACAGATACAATATTATTTTATATTCATTTTACGAAAAAAATTAAATTCAACAATTAAATAAATCTGACAATAACACAGACCGTACACAAATAATAATATACAGAGACCTGCTACCTCAGTGGGACAGGAACATGATAACATGGGTTGGGAATTGGACTCTGAAAAAATAAATATTGTTGGTAAATATAATAACTAAGAGTATTAAACACAATGAAAGTACGAGTAGTCTTGTTTTGGTTATATACCTGTTTAAAGTAATTGCACACTGAATACCGCACATTTTGATTGCGCCTATTAAAGCATTCCTTGGGTAAACAAGAGGGTCTATTTGCGAAAACGCTGTCATGAACAATCAATGGTCTTCTGCGTGTGACAGGGTCTAGCTCGCAGTCTGGGCAGCAACTACGACATACAGGCAGGCACGGATACGGGGGTGGGGGTGCCCTTGGACAGATAGGACGTTGTTTGGGAAGAATTGGCGGAGGGCATTGTGGATTGCAGCAAGGTAATATTGGCTGATAGCAACGGATTGGTTCAACGCACGGACAGACCTGTAAAAAATATTTTTAAATCAGAGCTTGAATAATAAATCTCCAAATTATGATACGTAGTACTTACCGGCGGTGGATCACAGGGTTCAGGAGGAGGGCAGCAAGGTAAAACTGGTGGACAACAGACGGGTTTGGGTGGAGGGTACGGAGGTGGGTCGCAAGGAGGCGCTCTACGAGGCTTACAACACGGGAATATGGGAACTATAGGGGGCACGTAATCTGGCACAAGGGGAGGAGGCGGAGGCCTAAAGGTCGGCTTACAAATACAAGGGGGGCAAGGCGTGCACGGCACAGGAGGTGGACAGCAAGGTTGGCAGCATGGCTGTGGCGGTGGACAAGAAAACGTACACGGGCCCGTTCCACATGGTATTATCGGTGGACATGTTGGGCAAAAGCACATATTGCACATTATATTTTTGTATAATTTTTCGTTATCATTGATATGATGACTCTTGCTTAATTTTTACTGAAATTTTAAAATAAATTATTTAATTTTTACTTTAGAATTTTTATGAAAACAAACTTGTTTTTTTGTAAATTGAAAATATAGAATGACAAGTTGTATTTCTTCTTTTCCGCAAACCTATGCTACCAGTACTTTTTAGAAGAAAAAATGAAAAAGAAATATGTGACATTTATCAGTCATTATTTTTTATAATTTAAATTATAAGTCCAAAAATATTTTTTATATTAAATTTATAAAATACTTAAAAATGAGTGCACCATTTTACAGTTTCGACCCGTGTGTTTGCACAGGCATGCCTTGCGGGGCATGTTACCCGTATTCGACGAAGCCTTGCGCTGCGTCGTGTAACGACTTGGGTAAATGTTCTGTGTGTCCCGGTGGTGGTTGTTCTCCGTGTCCAGCGCCAGTTCGGCCTTGTCCTGCCCCGTGTCCCGCCCCTCCAATTTTGCCATGTTTGCCACCGTGTCCCCCATGTGATAAGGTTATACGCAAGCAATAGTTTACTACTGCAGATTTATACATTCAAAACATTTATACAATATATTTTTGTCCACATGTTTTTTGTCAGCAGAAATTAACCTTTATCTTTTTTAAAGCGTGTGATCTCGACAGCAATATTTCAACGAAAAAAGACTTCAACAAATATTTAATTTCAGCCAGCGACTCCCATCCCACCGCCGGCGCCATCTTGCGACAGCGTTGCCATCCCGTGTTGCCGGCCGAACCGCTGCAAGCCCTGCCCCTGCTACTGCTGCACAGAACCAGCCCTGTGTTCCGTGAAACGATGTAGTGCCCCCGGCGTCCCCGTCTGTTGTGGTTATTGTGGGCCGTGTATGCCTATTTGGTGAACAACAATAAAACGATAAAATATATTTTTTTATTATCTTATTTATCTTATCTTTTCATAGAATTAGTCTATTAATTATTGTTTTGCTTTAATAGTTTCCGGATTAGTATCGCGTACGTAATTGATACTAAATCCGGATTCCGGATTTTTTTACTAGCTCCATTTTCAGATTTATGACTCTAATAACTTACAGCGCGCGGCATTTTTTAAAAACTTTAGAAACATACATGTCGTCAACCATTTATTTTAGCAAAACCTGCTTATTCATTTTTAAGTTCCTACCTAATCAAACCTCATTTAATTATATGTTCACATTTTTAACCCCCAATTACATTTATGAAATGACACCCCTAAAAGCTTTTTATTCAAATAAAATATAAAGTCATATAATAATCAATACAATCAGCAAATAAAAATAAATAAGTTTTAGTTGTACAAATTTTATTATAAAATAACAGTCATGTATATATAAAAGGAGATGTTAGCGCTTAGATGAACAATTGAACCCTATTTCGATTACACGTTGGCCTGGATCCAGCTAGTGTATTTGTTTAGACTGGTGTACACGCCGGGGTAGTTGGCCGAGCCGCAGACAGGGGTGCGCCAGGAGGCAATACCGACGAGCACTTCGTTGTTCGCGCCCCTGTGCACCAAGGGATTACCGACGTCTCCTTCGCAGAAGTCCACACCACCGGTAGAACTGCCGGCGCACATCATGTTCTCAGTCACGGTCATGGAAATGATGTTGTAGTTGCTTCTGCATGTGCTTTGGTTGATTATTCTGAGATCAGCCTTGAGCAGCTGGTTCGATTTCTCTTGTTCCCACTAAAATTAATTTAATAGTGCTGTGAAATCATCAGTATGGCTGGTTTTATTTTGCTTCATCGCAAAATAAAACATGCGTTCACATATTTAATACATTCATGACATAACATTCACGTACCAATAATTAGTGAAATTAGTTGCCAATTTCATGCAACTTTTATCAAAAATATGCACAGGACACGAAATTAATCTAGTGTCGCAAACTAATGCATTGTAAAACTGGAAGCTTACATGTGAAATTGATGGTGAAACTTATATTATAAATCGTAGTGTACATCCGGCATAATAACCAGGCATATGAAGTATGTAATAAGTAGCTTTAATATCTCGCAAATTATAGATGACTTCGCACAAGTTAAAGGAAACCACATGTAAACTTTTTGTTTCTGTTTGTTAATTGTTTTCTCAAATAAAGAAAAATAGGAATAAACCATGTAGGACAGAAATTGCTCATAATTTTGTATTTCTTGTTTACTTATACTTACACCAACAGCACCCCATCCCGCGAGAGTGACGAGGGTATTGTCACTAAGCACGTATCCAGAGCCAGGAATGCTAACTTGCTTGACATTTGTGCCATAGGTAAGGAAACCCTGAGTTCTCAGGATAGCGACATCGTTGTCACTGTTCAAGAAGTTGTATTGCGGGTGCGTAATGAAGGAGGCGGCCAGGAAGAGCTCTCCCCCGCTGTTCGCAAATGAAGAACCGACTCGGACGCTCCATAACTGTGGTGAATCGTTGCTGAAATATAAAAATTCTTCATTGTACACCACTCGAGCGTTCACTTCTAGACAACTCCGATCATAGGAGAGATTTAAAAAAAGACAAGATGTAGGTTATGCAGTGAAAAATTTTATATTAATCGCAATAAATCTTACCTATTTGCAATTTGGATTTAAATCAATGGTTGTTTATCTACAAGACTTCTTATGCATGAAGTGCGAATGAGATAATAACTGATAGATAGATATTAATACAAAGTATTTCATTTAATATAGATAGATATTACTGAATGTTTGATTTTCCAATGACATTGACTGGGATTTTATTCATGGCTCTTTGTGTCTCTTTTAAAAATATTCAATTAACCTTTGAAGAACTAAATTATATGCACGAAAAATAAAGCTGTCGATTTTTAGCTTAGTGTTAATAAAATATTTACTTAATGCAATTGATTGATGTCAAAATGGATCTATTGTTGATGATTGCGCCAGCGCATTGTTGTTCATAGGCGCCAGTGTTGGTGTTGAACCTTAGAAGAACTGCCGCGTAGGGAAACTCTGAGATGTCCGCTTGGACGCCACCAATAATTCTCTGTTCAGGTAGACCTGAATAAAAATATACATCAATAAAACGTGTTATACCATGTCAAATACAACAAAATAAGTATGCATTCAGTTACTTTGTCATAGTGTAAATGTTGATGTTTTTGTTCCATTAAAGAATTCAATTCTAAGATATTTTTTTTCAATATTTTCATTAAAAATTATGAAGAAATATAATCTTTAATGTTATTTTTTAAATGTAACAGTACATATATATTATGAAACCTACCTGCAACAGTTGCCACTAACAAGGCACACAGAATATAGGGCTTCATTATTAATTACTCAGCACTTTCCGCTTTCGCTTTATTATTGCACGGGGTAATCCCTGCACCTCGCTATTTAAACTTATTTTTGACGCTGATTATTGATAAATTATTATCTTATACGATGTTGATAACGTACGTAGAAAAAAAATGGTTCCGTAAATTTAATTTAAATTCAAAAATAAATCAATGACTAGAAGATATTATGAAACAAAATATTATAATGGTCACTGAAAAAGAGTTACAGTATTTTTGTGACAATAAAATAGTAAGTTGTTATGTATTCTAAGAATAAATTATAAGCCTCTTAATATTCTCTATATGTAAAATTAAAAACAATAATTTTATGACTCGTTTTATGAGGGGTTTTGATTCATTCAATTTAGTACATTAGAATCATACAATTTGTATCAAATAAAACTATTTTTGCAACCAAGTGATTTTAGACAACCTCAAAACATGGATATATTTGCATTTGCATAAGATTTGTAAGCGAAAGCATATTGTTAAATTGGTTACTTATCCCTGAAATTAATACAATCATTAATATCTTTAAGCTATCAAGTCATTACGCTCATGAGACAATGGGCTGATCGTGACATAATAAACACATCAATTATAATTATACTATTAATAAATAAAAAAACATTATACGTCACAAAGTATAGTATTCAAATTAAGTGGATTTTCAGTTACTTATCTCAAATTATTTTAAAACTATTCTCGAAGCTATCTTTGGTGAATATTAAAATGAAATAAAAATAGTTTTTGTTCTTATATTGCAAGAGCTAGGAAAATTTTTGGGGAGGTGTTTGAGGTAAGCTGAAAACTCGTATGTTGTCTCCTATTATACCCCGATATGAATTGCAGATTCGGCTCGTGAATAGCGGGGCTAAATCTAAATGAACCTTAAAAAATGTATGTACAGGGTGTCCCGTAATGAGTGAAGAATCTCTTGGGGCATGAAAGCTGAGCAATAATCTGTCAAAAAACCCCTATGTATGTCATACGAAAATATCACTGTTTTTGAGATATTGAGGATTTTGTAGTTTTTCAATGTTTTGTATTACTGTGGCCGCAATTCTTATTTATTTTTCATATTTTTTTCGCTAAGTTTTCTCTTAGTAGATCTTCAGCCGTCCAGATTCACAAAAGTCTTTTTATAAATTAATCTATACATTGCATCATATTATTACATTTATATGAATGTAATGATTTTTTTATTATTGTAGACTATTTTATTTTAAATTTTTGTTATGTTTTTAAACAGGTAATCATTTTAATGTTAAAAGAAAAGATAAAAATAAGCCAGACGTCTTTGTCGGGATTTAACATTGTCAGGCGCGTTCAAATATATTTTACTAAAAACATAAATCTATACTTATAATAAAATAGTAACCAAGCCATTTCTGTACATTAAATATTTATCAAAAAGAGTAATTTCTAAGCAATATGTATGTTTTATTAACTCCAAAACCATGGTTAGATTTTTTCTGTTTGTATGTGCGTCTATCACGTAATAATCACTGGACAAATAATAATTTGATATGCTGATACGCCTCTAAAAACGCTAACGGTAATACAAAATGCTGGGCCGAAAGCTAGTAAGTTTATATACTTAATGTATTTGGAGCAACTTGTATATAATATACAACTTGTATGTAATAATATTTTAATACAGGTCTTGGTAGGAAATTCTACCTGTCAGATCTAAAAAAAACATTCATAGGTTTTTTTTATTTAATTGAATTTTAAATTGCCGCTTTATTTTGGTTTAAAACTGCTCATTAATTTCAGGAAATAATCTTCTTGAGACAGAAATATTCATGAATTGTTTATAGATTCACAAATATGATTACAGCAAAATTTGTGATGTAGAAAATTAGAAAAGTTGATGTCTCTTATAGCTTCTCTCTATCTTTTTCTTCCAGCGATAGGGCTTGGTTGTCGACATGGTCTTAAACATAAATGAATATCGTAGAATGTCATGTGGTGGTAAGAGAAATACTCCGGGTTTTTATACATAGAACATTTGTCGGCTCCTCGTCCAAGAACCTGCAATAAAACAATTTAAAAAACCGGTTTATTGTTTAATAATTTCAAAAGTGCGACTCTCACACGGAGGTTTCCGTAGCAGACTTTAATATATTTTTATTTTTAGTATTTATTGTTATAGTGGCAACGTTAATACATAATTTGTGAAAATTTCAGCTTCATAGCTATCACTGTTTATGTTAAAGACAAACAGTGGAGGACTAGTCGAATAGAATATATGTTGTTAATAAACATGTAAAATTAAACAAAGTAATTTCAGAAAGATTTAGTAAATACTAATTTTCCCAGTCCACGCTTACTAAGCTTATTATCACATCCTACATAACAATCAATCAATCAATCAAAACAAATTTATTTAAGATTAATAAAAAATGCCAGTGCCTTGTTGATATCATGCTATAATGCCAATTAATCGGAGATAAAATATAAATTTATTCTAATTATAACTTGTTATAATTTTATAAGCTAAAACAAATGGATAGGCCTTAGCTACATCGAAAAACGTTGTTAGTACCGGTCCACCGGCTTCAGAAACGCATTTTCTTGCAAGTGATCCGTATCGTACAACAAAGAATAATAAAGATCATTTTCGATGTAATGAAATTCGTAACGTAACGTTACAACAGCTAGTAATAATAATAATGCCTCCCCGACCGACTGTTACTGAGAGTTTTTGTTAGAAAAATCTTCATTACATTTTTTTGGCCCCACTCGGGAATCGAATCGGGGACCTCGCCACTAGACCAACGAGGCAGTCAACGAACAGCTAGTAGGTATATTATAATTGTGAAAGTTCGAATGTTTGTGCGTTTGGATGTTTGAATGTTGTGTGGCAATCACGCCGTAACTACTGATCGAATTTTGATGAAAGACTTGGAATGAAACGAGAGCAAAGCTGCAGGCAGAAGCTTAGTTTTAACATAACATCAATTTTTAATATTCATTTTATTAAATACTAGTTGATAAAAACTATCCCATGTCATTCCTGGGATTTCAAAGAATCTTTGTACAAAATTTCATCATAATCTGTCCTACAATTTTTTTCTCTTTATAATATTAGTGTTTAGTATAGATAGTAAGTCTTTTAACTCACCTCTCCGCCCGTACATCTAAATATACCAGTAGGAATACCACACAGCACTTCAAAGTGTGGTTGCACTGTATCGGATGGTAGATTATGTCCATATTTTCGAGTCTGAAACAATGAAATTACTTTTTAATGTTATAAATTTACGAAAACAGAGCTATTGCTATTTTCTTATTAGTCCAGTATATAGTATTTATATCAAGACTGGGATATAACTACGTCGATTTATCACATTTACATAAATGTCGTACAGTTCGAAAGTAAAAATGGAAAAACTAAAATACGTTTCCCAGAAAAGTTGTAAACCTTTTTATCTTACTTTATCTTTAATAGTCGATGGATAAATGGTCATAATATAATATTATGGTCATATTATAGGAAAAAAATTAACATACATCATAAAAGCTAGGAGTTTGTGGGCTGGAGCTTTTTCCACCGCCACCAGCATCTGCACTATACTGGGCTATGGAAGACTCATGCGTGATGTGATGGAGTACCCCACGAACTAATTTGCATGGTAACATCGTGCCGAAATAGTTTTACAGTTTTTATGATAATATATTGCTACAGATGCATTTTTTAAGATTTTTAGGTAAGATCAGAATTGAGAAATATAAAGAGAATGACTTTTTATTGTCACCAGATGATCAGTCAGTCATGATAATTGATAGCTGACATGTGTAAGGTTGATCGCATTCTTAATGCCCAATTCTCGCTTTTCACTTCATGATACCCTCCCTCCTGATATTCCTCGCCCCACTAATTTTAAATGTTTATTGTGCCTAGTTCCCTCCAAATTTGTGAATATTTTATCTAACTTCATACATGCAAACAATCTGAAGTACTAATGATTTATTTTTGTTTATTATTTTTTATATTTAATCTATGCTGTTGTGGTGTTTTGTACTGTGTCTAATTGTTTGTTTTGTCTTTGGTTACCTAGGTCTGTCAAAAGTCCTCTTATATATGCTTCACTCAACCTTGTTTCCTCCAAAGCACAGAGTATCGTAAGTAACAGACTATATACCATTCACTGATGTTCTGTGTGAAAACTTGACGTTGGCAAATTCCGTCTGAGACAGGAGGGCCAGGAATAAAAGAAGAAGAAGAATGCCCAATTCTCACAGAGAGCAGGGGAGCCCATCTCGCCTTGGTCTTCACGCTTTCGTTGTGTAGTGTTTCATATACTAATAGTCCGGTCAAATTAGACCAAAAAATTAGGGTGAAATTACATAAATTCGCAACAAGCTGAATTTTGGTACAAATGTTCAAAACACGATTATAAACAATAGCTGAAAGTTCCCCAGCATTCCCGTGTGTGGAAAAAATTTTATTCAAGGTTTGACCTTGAATAAACTTTTTTCAAAAAGATGAGTTTTTCTCGATTTTCAGCAAAACGGAAAAATACCTCAGACTAAAATTGTAGATCATTAAATTATCTAAAAAAAATATATCAATCCTTTTTTTCCCAACGAGACACCGTTTCGGAGACATCGCAGTGTAAAAAGTTGTAACAGTTGCAATTGTCATAAAATGCACACGTTTCCACGCCACCTATGAGGTTACTTAGCGCGTTTTTTTTAAACGTGGTTTCCTCAAAAATACTGATATTTTTGAGGTTTCTAATGTGATATCGTTTATTATCTATTTGTTTACGCTTACACAAACGTAAACTGAACCCTACGAGATTTAACAAAATAATGTACTAATTTTTATACACAACTTTCACAGGCTCTAGTGTATCAGCACTATCCGTTCGAAGCCGGGGCGGGTCGCTAGTCATCAATAAAATTTTATAGCAACAGCGATATTATGTACATTGAATACAATATTACGCGTACATTCCCCCTATTCCCAAAATGAAAGGTCAATTTAAAAAGTCAGGTATCAACTTATTTTGCAGACCTACCGAATGGTGTCCGTCAGGAAGACTAGACCCAAGCGACCAATTTACTTTTAACATTTAGTATCTATTTTGTACTATTTAGTACCAATTTTTAATATTTTGTACCTAAATAATAATGATAATTATTAATTGAGAAAGTGGCCGGCTCAAAAATAAATCAAAAGACGATTCAAACTTAGTAAGAATTGGTCAGTATTTTTGACAACTGCAAAATCTTTAACATCCCAACAACTGATATCACATTGGTAAAAAATGAGTATATCTATTTATGATATTTTCGTATGACATTGGGTTTTAATAAATTAACTCCGCTACCAGCCCTCAAGAGATGCTTCACGCATTACGAGACATCCTGTATAATGCGAGTGATCCAGGGAATAAATATTGAAACTTAAAACTTGGGGGTGGTAGGCCTATGGGACGCCCCCCTCCCTCAAAACATTTCAATCAAACGGCCCAACATTCATGAAAATGGGTTGATAAACCACGGAGTAATTGGGCGTTGTCGAAGTATTATAGTTGAAGATTTAGCCCTGAAAGCCCACTTTCAAACACACCCTGTATACTATCTCTAACATTAAACATTAAAAGACATGAATGTATTTTCAAAGTTTTATTTGCACAAAACGGCACCGAGTAGACTGAACACAAGGGGTCGAAGCACCCCAATCCATGACGGCATGGTTACGACGCTTCACCCGCTAATGCCCCGAGATTAACAAATCTTCGTACAGCACGTGTAGATGGTTATGCATGGGCAGCAAGGGCCGCAGCAGCCGCCGCAACATCCACCGCAAGGTCCGCACCTGGGGAACAAATTTTAGAAGATTATAGAAGAGAATGCGATAGACACCCAACGTACTTCCGTCAGGACCTGTGCCCGCTTAGATTCCAAATGGGATATCACTAAAACAGAGGGATTTCTAATTGACTTGAAATTTTTCTGAACCGTCAGATTGCGAAGATGAATTCTTGAATCAATATATATATATATTGTGTGGAACATGATACAAATGGTTTAGTTGAATCTCATTCAATGAACAATCCGATAAAGCAATTCTAACCGTAAGATTTATAGACACCACGAGAAATTGGATTTACATTTACAAACTAGATAAAATATACTGAAATTACTTACATTTTTGAATATGGAAGAGTAAATTGAACTTAAGCTGAAGAGAATATTTTTTTACTTATGATAGTTATTGATATTTTTTTAAAGCTTTTTAGGTTTATGTATCGCCGGAGATTTTTCTGAACTGACGATGGAAGCATCCTCCTGGCTTATTTATACTCGGACGTTTTTGAATATGGAAGAAGATTTTAGTAGAAAAAGGAACATGGTAAATTGCGACAAAAGAGTTTTTATATAATCATGCCTAGGATAAAAAAAGGTTAAATCACAATATGTACTTACCAAACATAAACATGATTCCATAGTATATTATAAATTTTATTCCTGAATTCCTAAATTTTTATCTTTAATAGGGAATATGCATGATTTTTTTTATTTTTTTAAATGATAGTTTACATCATTACATGAATATACAAAAAAAAACCAGCATCAAAAAAACAAAATTTGGTTCAAAAAAATAGTTTTAAAATCGACGGCTGATATCCGCTTTTTAAACGACTGCCGTTGTGGCGCGCTTCACGTGACGTCACCGTACACGATAGCAAGGAAAAAGTATGTCGGGGAAGCGTATTGGGCTGTAATTTATGATTATTTTGTATTTGACTATAATTATATCATTCATTTTCATTAAAGCATTTCTATTAACTGTTTTTTCATGTCCCAAAGGGTTAGGAAAAGTGGTCTAAAATAATGAAAAGAGATATGGTGTCTCCATCAAGTTGTTTATATTGTTGTAAAGACCATTCCGGTATAAGTATTTATTTCAGCGCAAGGAGAATTTGTTTATTTATATTTAAATCTTTGCAAATGTATCCATTATAACCTCTCTTACATTACAACATATCTCGAAAATGCCTATAAGAATGTTGAATGAATATGTAAAAATACTTAGTTTACTAACAACCATTGAATAAACCAATGAATATAGATTCCTTAGTCAGTACTTAAAATATACTACCCAATTATATAATTTAGACTTAACTCATACCTAAATATACTTATTTAGGTCACAAAATCGTTTATTTAAATATTTTAATAAATTACGTCTGATATTCAGTAAGAAGAGAATGCAGCTAATTATATGCAGTACAAAATAATGAAGTTACAAGACATTGAATTAAAAGGCATTCTTTACTACAAATTTCAGTATCAAATAAGCATATAAAGAGAAAAGACATATGGATAAATTATCGACGAAATTTATTCAGCACATTTTCCTGATAGTCTACTACTACTACCACTTTACAAAACAAATGTTTTTTCACCGTGATATTCGCTCAAAATCACAAACAAATGAATTTAATCGCTAAAATCCAACAGTTACGTAGGTACATACTAATATTGTTATTGTGGACTTTGACGTCACAATTCCTTCTGACCAATAGCGTTGCGTTTCAACTCATTCGAATATCCGTGGTATTTTGTGCACTTTTCAATAATCATTTTCTTATGCAAAACTAAATTTTATTGAAAAATATTGTTACATACGTGATTTCTATGGAATAGACATTATATAAAAAAATCATGACGGTTATTTGAATTATATGCATATTCCCTATTATAATTATTATAATATCATGCAGTAAATTTAATATCACACTGATTTAAATCGTAGGTCACCGGAGATAGTTCTGACACGGGAGCGTACCAACACCGTATTACTGAAATCAGACCCACTGGTATTTACTAAGTTTTTTTTATCTTTAAAAATCCCTAAGCATTTGTTTGATCCTATCAGCATTCTATCCGTTTGATGCGTCCAAGAAACCTTGGAGTGTATATCCTCGTGTATATCCATACACCCCTTTATAAATAAAGATAAAGAACTTTTCTGAGACACATTATTCACAGTCGAATATATTATATGAATAAACTAAGCATTTATTTTTACAATTATGTAGCGCCTGATGGGAGATAGTGTTTGATACTACGTGGCGATCTTTGGTTTTTTTATACTTTTCTATGATAAGAATATCATAAGTACGGTCACTTTTACATTATTTAGTTTTTATTTGACAAGTTGTATGACCACAATGGATTGATTTGAAGAAGCCTTGAAGTTGTAGTAGAAAATATGAATAAATACAAAAGAGATTCTTAGTGATGTTTTTTATTGAAGTAAGTTATAAACCTATTAAAACATATAAAAATTAGAACCACGGCTATGTAGATTAATAATTAATATTTTTTTTAAATTTGACAGAAGCTTTCATATAACTCACTAAAACACATATTATGTTTTAATATCGAAATTACAGTGTCAACGTTTGTAATTAATAGCTATCTTTCAAAATTCTTGTATTTTAGGCATCAAATATTTTTGTGCATTAAAATGGGTTGCAATAATCCTTGCGCTCCACTGAAATCATGCAAGAGTCGTGAACTTAGAGGTGGAATTCTTTATACAGACTGCTACTGTTTGCGGCGCAATGGTCTGCAGTACGATTGCAGAAGAAGTGGCTGCCAAACATCACCCCTCTGTCAAGCTCTCCCAGCTCCTCTATGCGGACCCGCAAATGTAGCTTGTATAAAACACCGGGCAAATCCACACGCTGAACCATTATATAATATTTGTAAAATGCGAAAAAACAAGACTTAATTTAAACATTAACGCATGCAGTATCGGCGAACACCTTTATATGTTTCTGTATTTGTGCTGGCATATACGTTTCAAATATGGAATCAAATTAAAAATTCGAAAAGATGGAAGACAAAATTGACAGAAGATTATTGTCTTTCGACAAATGCACATGATTTTATAAAAATTTTATAAACATTTTTTTATCTAAATTTTACAAGTGAATATAAAATCTTAAAAACAATAAAATCAATAAAAATCCGTAAAATATTAAAGCCGTATCTTCTCCGATCCTTCTAATAACCAAGTTGCAGCAAAATGTAAGTATCACTAGTAAAAGTTGTAGTACTAGTATAGTATTATATTATCTGTGGTTGTAGTATGAGCCATATCAAAGAGTATTAAAAAAACGTTGAATTATTTAAGGTGTTCACCATGTGGACCAATGGTGTGTTACAAGTATGAAGACTGCGGACCTCCAGTAAGTATAACGACAACATTTTAAATATTTATATATCACTTCAGTAACTTTCATATAAAACACTTAAATATAATACATATTTGTAAAAAAGATAGCTTAACCTTTACATTATAATTGTATCAAAAAGAAACACAAAAAAGTGTGAAAAAGAGTTTAATTCTATAAAAAAATAT
>LQNK01000185.1:951578-965534 GCA_001586405.1 Phoebis sennae | reverse complement strand
TTTTTATTGCATTCAACAGGCTGGTTTTTAACCGACTTTCCAAAAAATGAGGTGGTTATTGTTAAAAAAGTGTAGAAAACAAAATTATTTAGTGTTTGTCACATTGCAGTTAACATTTTTACGTAGGTAATCAAAAAAAGGTGTCGTGAATAAGGTTCCTAATAAAAATAATAGAATCTGTTTGAGTGTTATGTCGATTGTGCTCTTAAATGTGTAAAATCTAACTTAGCGAACGGTTGTCAATGGGATATCCATTCGCACAGTTTAATAATATTTCATTATTAATTCGTTAGACTATTCTTATTGTTTTTATTTTGGGTTATATTTTAAATGATTTTTTGTTTTGTTTTAGGTTCCATTGTTCTATCATTTCTTTATTTCTTTATGAATTGGTAAGGAGGTTGGAATCGGCAAAGATAACACCTACTTACCACATCCTATAGGCAACATATTATAACAAAACAGTTTTTCGTTAATATTTTGTTTAGATTTTTTAGATAAGCCTCGGATTTTTTTTTTGATTTGAGCTTATTTATTGTATGAACATATTTTTTTAGATATTTTCTGATTTAGGGACTATAAATAAAAAGAAGTTTTTTGTTAATACGACGTTTAGGTTTTAGAATTTATCTTCGGTCTTTATGTGGTTTTAAGATTCAATAATTGTTCTATTTTTTTTAGTAAACTGACCATATCTTTTTATAGGAATTAATGCCTTTTAGACTATAAATAAAAAGAAGTATTTCGTTCATACATTATTGAGGGTCTGGAAAATATATTTATAGGATAAGGTTGAATTTTAAAATTGTATAAATGAGCGTTAAATTAAATTACATATAATTAAAGTCATATTTTTTTATAACAACTATGTTCATTTTGTAGTCTACGCGAGCGAAGCCGCGGGCAAAAGCTAGTATTACCATAAGTTTGGCATGTTCCTTGTGATAAACATTGCCTTATTGTTTGACAAATAAAATGACCATTTTAGTTTGTGTTTATTTATTTATTTATAAATTTAACATTCGTGTACTTACAGCTAACACCAAAACATACGTTTACATAGATTCCAGAAATATGGTACATACAGTGGTCGACCTTAATCATAAAAATATCAATATTTCTGTTCGACGCCAACAACTTAAACTTTGTTATAATTTTTATTGCATACGAAACTTAAAAAAAAAAAAACGTTGTTTCGCCAGTTATGAAACATAGCCTTTTATTAAATTTTACATAAAAACTGTGATTATTTTTGTTAAAATTCCTATCTCCTCCGTCTCTATAGACGGAAAGTGACAAACATTATCAATGCGCATAGGACTCGCATGATCTACATGTTTTCTTTTTTGAATTAAATTTTGGTATAATTCGTACCGAAACACTTTCAATCAATGATTCATTTTTACCCGCATTATTGTAGGCTCGAATTTCCTAGACATATTGAGAAAAAAATGCAATATAAAACCGTTTTGACCATATCAGCCAGGCCTATGTGCCAAGATTCTCCTTATGTTTGAAAGGTGACTGACACAGTTACTTACGGGACATGGATGTTTCGGAAGCTATCTGTGTCGAATCAAAAGAGAGCGAAACGCTAAAGGTGACGACGCTGAAGTCACAACTCAACTATACTAAACATACTCACAAAGTACAATTTCATTGAAAATTTAATTATATAAAATTATAATTTATGATTTTACACTATCGACGACCCGATTGGCGCAGTGGATGTGGCAATGGTCTAATGCGCCGGAGGATGTGATTCGATGTCCACGAGTAGAAAATGATCATGTGATTAACATTGTAATTTTCTATAGTATGTATGTATTTAAAAAAAGTATGTTTCAGTACGTCTATCAGTTATCTAGTTTCCATAGTACAAGCTTTGCTAATTTTGGGGCTAGATGGCGTAGTGTTAATTGTCCTTGAATATTTATTTATCTCAAGAATCTCACAATTCTTTTACTATCTAAATGTAAACTGACAATGGGAACTGAAATAAATTACTTAAACCTGTAATGATTGTAAATAAAGACGCGCACTCACTCATAATTTTAAACACCTAGTATGATTCTTATGCTTTCCAAATTCCGATATAAATTACGTTTAAGTATATAAATCATTTGAAAGATTATTATAATGAATACTATAGAAACCAAGTAGATTTTAAATATGCGTAGAGTACGTGCAGCATATGAGATATTCGATTAAAGAATTCTTGTTGTTCGAGACATATTTTCTTCTATCAGTCTTAATTAGTGATAAATGTTCGGGTTTCTAATAAACAATTATTAGCCGGTATTTATGCACAAAATGTCACAAACATCCTTAATAGATATTTATATTTCTTATGTGAACACTTAATTGTATCACTCAATCGTAACCAATCTTATTGAATTAATTTTGAACGAATAATTAATTTTCTTTGTGAATAAATGAACAGATCTTCATCATAGTGTGAAACGATCTTACTCTTTAATCAAAACTTTTCATCAAGACTTGGGCTTAAATTATGCATACCTCGTTCATTTTCGAAGAAAATTCCATAATTTTAATTATGGATACCGAGAATATTTGCTTTGCAATCTACACCTATGATCTTAATAAACTGTGAATTGCGTTTGAGAATATTTTGTTATTGTTAGATGAGTACCTACTAAGAAAACAATACGTCTGGGTGGGAAATGGCAAAACGTGGCTATAGCACGTATTGTTGGTCAACCTCAGGTCTTAGAACTCGCTCGCTCCATACTATGTTTAAAATTTTGTTTAACAGAATGTGCATCGTCCATCATTATTTATTTGTGTACATTAAAATAAAGATCTTTCGAGTCCATATATTCCAATCGCGTTTTGGTAACAATTCAATTAAGGAGAATTATTAGATAATAAGATGGGTTCTAAAATGAAGATAGTTAAAGTCGGACAAAAACTCCTAAATTGGTCCGAACATTATTAAGTTACAAATTCACATAAAGTAGTGTAATTTTCTCACTCGTACAAATTGCTCTATGATCGTCTTCCATTAGAGTAAATGTAACACGATATAAAACAACAACCAATTTGTACCACATTCGTGACAAAGAAGTAGTGAAAGTGTCGCATCTATCCGTTTGTTCGTCCATCGGCATCGAGCGAGACGTCTTTGTGCATGAAAATATTTTAATGCATTACGTTGTTGTGAGCAAATGACGTCCATGTGACGAAGTTAGGTGTAATAGTAGACGATTCAGAAGAGGATGAGTAATAGAAGTACCTATTCATTCACATTTTAACGTCACGATTCAACTTTTCGGACGTTATAGTAATGAAATTAAAATTTTCAATTTGTTTAATGTTTACTTTTTAAAGATTAGTGTCTGGATCCTTACAGATTTATAAAATGTATGTATATTAGTTAAACACTCTTATTTATTACGGTATTACAATATTATGTACACCTGTCTAGAGTACAAACAGGAAAAAAAATTAAATAGCTTCATCCGCACTGTACCCGCTTAAAATTAATTGATCTTCAATTATTATTTAAAAAAATCAATTCATTTTGAAAAATATTATTAGTAAAATATTTGATTTAAATAATATTACCTAATTTGTTTAAAGAAATCTTCAAGCTTGCACATTTATTACGTATATTTCAATATAGTTGCGGAAGTAATGTTTCTTTGATCAATACAAAAAATCTATTTACACAATATGTAATAAGCTGGAATGGTAAAATATTTGCGCTTCATTTTACGTTTACGAAATTCCAGCACTCCATCAAACAAATCTGACACCAATCTAGCGTACTCGTAAATAAAAGTCAGTACTTACAAAATATTACATCAGAGTCGTTAACTTGGCGACGTTCTCACAGAGGTGATACCTTTGTACACTCTCATTTGACTGACAATATTTTGTAAATATGAAACGTAAGAACAAGGAAGCCGAAGAGATACATTTCAACTACCCTAACATAATATGTAATAATGCTTCCTGACTGAAGGATAGCACACGAACTCAATATTGTTAATTAATATGTTAACTTCACGCTTCAACGGTTGAAGGAAATCTGGCTATCACATTCTACTACGTTTCAATATTAACATCATGTGCTTCCATAGTTTCCTGTAAATTATAGCATAAGAGCTATGCACACTTAAAAAACGAAATGACATACAAATTGGTAGAAAATAAGCAAAATAATAAATTAAGTATGGTAATTGATACCAATTCGCATACACCATCGAACAGTGGATATCCGGTGTCATTTGTTGGACGAATCATTAGGTACTCATCGATTGAATAAACAGGTGTGGCGTGAATAAACGGCGTGCATACGATTAAAAAGTTCATTGTATCGCTCATAGACCATGTAACGAACCATTTCACAACAAACGGAGCACCGCCAATATTTATCAAACATATATTTACCTAAAACAGTTTTCTTTACATGGTAAATCGCGATGTATGACAATAATTATAAGGTATCGTGTACATTACTTACTTAACTGTCGCGGCGCACGCACGGTACTAAAGCATGCATACAGTATTATAATAGTAATCCATATTTCATTACTTGCCTTATTCGATGACATCACTCTCTTCTTGAGATTTTAAAGATTAGTGTCATATTAATAGGGGCAAGAACATACGATGTGAAATGAGTGACGGTCGTTAAACATAACTGTAATCCAAGATTTTTGACTTATTTGGTTTGCGGTTATACGTGATATACAATACAAGAACAATATCCGTTAAGTCTTTAATGGACGCATAATGCTCTGTACCATCAAAAGTAAATTTCATTACTGTTATGTACACTATTAATAATATATAAAAAATGTATGCAAATAAAACGCATATTTAGCAAAATATATATTATTCACCTGCGTAATACCCTTATTTGCATAAAAATAGTTTAAATTAAACTTTGATAGTAATGGAATAATTTTACATTTAGTAGATTATAATAGTATCACATTTAAATATGGTTAACAATTTCCTAAACTAAACTAAACTTAATGTTTTTGGACTCATATATAAAGATAACCTATTTATTTAAATAATAATAAAAAATCGTATGTTTGCTTTTTTTGTATTTGGGTGCGGCTTAATGGCATTGCGGTCTACAAACCAACAAAGATAGTTTATACAGAAAAAACATTAAGAACAAGTCCACAATTGTTGCGTACATACGACGTGAATACTTCGCGATAGTATTGCAAAGATAATTCGATATGATATGATTTTGAGATGTTCAACATGTATAAGATAAGATTTATCAATACTTTCTCTGCTCCCACGAATACTTATAACTACGGGATGATAATTTTTAGCAGAAGTTACAGCTTTCCTTATATATTTGTAATATTTTGCATATCTAATCACTGCAAAATAATACAATAAATAATCAAGGTCAAATATTTATTGCTCGCTATTTAAAGATAACACGTTACAATCAATACAGTAGTTCGACTGTGCTATATATACTTTATCCTCATAATATGATGTACCTACGTTTCTCGTGTATCTACGTACGGTAGCTCCATGCTTATCCTGCCAATACTGAAATCTTTTACTCCGCGACCAACCTTGATAGTTTTCATCTTTAGAACTATTTCCTACTTCAATATCATACAAAATGTCAGATACCCTTGAAGAAATTTTGGGAGTAAGTTAACTATAGTAACGTTTTACAGATATTTCAATATTCTTATTTGAATTTCAGTTTTCACCAATGTGAACCGTGAATATGAGAAGCGACATGGCGTACCGAGGGCTGTCCCAGCACGTGGAGCTGGACCGAGCCGCAGACCCCACTGACCGATACACGTTGCAAGACCTCATAGGGGAGGGAACCTATGGGGAGGTCTACTGCGCTAGGGACAAGAAGTCTGGCAAGCGGGTGGCAGTTAAGGTAATCACACATATTTCGTAACATTGTTCGAAGAATGGTTTTTTTTGAAGAATATTACTATCTCTGAAAATTAATCTACGCATTTGTATGGAGAGCAAGTGACGTAATCATAAAACATTTCGTATCTATTACATAAATTTCGCAACAGTTAAATACTTACTTAAGTACTTATATATAATATGCAGTACGAATTTATAAAATTAAAACTTTCTATAAACAAACTTTTTTCATATGTTAATATAAGAATTAGATGTAACGTTGCTTACATATCTATACGATAATTTATGAATAAAATTAAATAAAAATGTGGACCGCATTAGATATACACAGACTTTTAATTTTTATCTTTTTTCTCCATATTTATTGCGTTCTAAATTAACGCCCCACATAATATAAAGAACAAATGATAATGTAGAAGCTTTTTAATCATTCCCGTTAGAATATTGATACACAATTGAAACTTCATGTGCATTCCACAGTATCATTGTAAAAGTAAAGAATTTTAATTATGCAATAAATTATTAAACATATAAATTATAATGTTTATTTATGTCGAATAATTCGGCGCGGCTTCGCCCGCGTGGACTACAAAATTTTGTACTTTGTGGACAAAGGTGGGATGACAATGTTTACGATTAAAAAACGTAATATATATACATAACGAATTCTTTCTGATTAAAATCTTCAAAAATCAACTTTAATGTCCTTATATAAATTTGTTACATTTTGCATAATTCTCACAAGAGTCCATTAAAAAGAGCTTATTCATACAATTCGTTAGACCTTTGCGAATCTTAATAAAGTTTATAAATGAAAGGTATTGTTATGTAGATATAACTCGCGGGCTATGGTTTGCGTAGATCTTATCTCACCGGCATTGGTGTCAAGGCCACAAAACAATTCGTAATTCTAACTGCCGACATGAATACAGCCTTTTGTGTCAATGGTCAAGTCATTATATTGTCCTGCAGACTGCGATATACTATATTAACTAGACTGACCTTACCGTCTAAAAATCAACGAATGATCAATTATCACGCTATCAAGGGCAGAAAAAATTTAAGGTTGGACGTTTCTTAAGATATATTATTTGAAGTCGACCCATACTATGCAAAAGTAATGAACCATAACTTTTTACAGATTTTGGAGAACATAGCCGAAAATATCGAAGAAATAGAAGAGGAATTCCTAGTCTTTCGAGATCTTTCTAGTCATGCCAATATCCCTGAATTTTTTGGACTGTTTTTAAAACGCGGTATAACATCTGAAGATGATCAAATATGGTTTGTTATGGAGGTGTGTATAAAACATTACGTTTTTTTTATTTCCTCCAAAACATATAAAATAAAATACAAAAATATTTAATTTTCAGCTTTGTACAGGGGGGTCTGTCACAGATCTTAGTGCAGGAATGCGTGCACAAGGCAGCAGTCTAACGGAACCACAGCTAGCCTACGTGTTGCGGGGAACTGTGCGTGCTTTAACTCATCTACATGCACACCGATGTATGCATCGTGATGTCAAAGGACACAACATTCTATTAACCGAAAATGCTGAAGTCAAACTGGTTGACTTTGGTGTATCCTCGCATTTGGCGGCCACTATTGCTCGGAGAAATACCTCCGTTGGAACTCCTTATTGGATGGCACCTGAAGTAAGCTTTTATGGCTACAATTATTTTCTTTGTATTTCAAACCGAAATTTAAATGAACTATTATAATAAAAATTATAAAATTTCAGGTCATAGCATGCGAACAACAGTTAGATCAATCCTATGACTGCAGGTGTGATGTATGGTCCGTTGGCATAACAGCCATAGAGTTAGCTGAAGGAGAACCACCACTCTCTGGGCTGCATCCAATGAGGGCTTTATTTCAAATTCCAAGAAATCCACCCCCAACTTTATCCCACCCAGAGCAATTTTCTTCACAGCTTGCCGATTTCATATCAGAATGCTTAGTTAAGGATATGAACCAAAGACCATTTGCACGCGAATTATTGGAGCACCCATTACTACTAGCAGTTAGTAGTTTTGAGGATAAAGTGAGTATCTTAGTAGGAGCAACGTAACTAGAAATTATGATAACTGAAATTAATTATTAATCAATTGATTTGTTATAGATTCGCAAAGAACTTCAAACTGAAATAAAAAGACAGAGGACTGAAGGCAGGAATTGTCGTGCTCCAGAAGCTACAACAAAACGGGGGAAACTCAAATCACATCGTAAAGCAAAACCAGAAAAAATGTATACCGATGACTTAGCTACACTAGAAGTACTTACGGAAGAAGCCATTGTAGAACAATTACAGAAAAGATATTCGCAAAATCAAATATATACGTACATTGGAGATATCTTAGTGGCTGTAAATCCTTTTACCGATATAGGGATGTATACTCTAAAGGTACAATTATTTGATACATTTAAAAACTAAACAAAAATTGGTCCAATATGATCAGTAATTTTAGTAATGTTTACAGAGTCAGGAAACATATCAAGGTCGATGTCGTTCGGATAACCCACCACATATTTACGCAGTAGCTGATGCGGCACATCAAGCATTAATGCACCAAAAGCAAAATCAAGCTATAGTTATATCGGGAGAAAGTGGAGCTGGCAAGACTGAATCAGCTAATTTATTGTTAAAACAAATAGTATATTTATCGAAGGTAGGCGTACAAAACACATAACTTATCAAATATTCTATATCTCCATCAAGTCCTACACCGATCCATCGAGACTAAAATTATAATATAGCCGCCTTTCAGTACAAATTTTAAAAATTTTAATTTTATTATTCTTATGTTTTTTATGAATGTTTGTACGGAAAAGTATTAGAAATAAATTAAATATTCTTTCTTTTCAGACGCAAAGTGGTAATCTTCAAGACAAAATTCTTCAAGTAAATCCAATAATGGAAGCATTTGGTAATGCGCGAACCGGAATTAATGCTAATAGTTCTCGGTTCGGAAAATATTTAGATCTGTCTATGATGAGAGTTGGAAAGATATCAGGAGCTAGAATATCCGTATATCTTTTAGAACAATCTAGAGTTGTACACCAAGCGTTGTAAGTTATTGTAATTTTATTGTGTTCGTGAAGCATTGATTAATATTTGGGCTAATTAATATTGTAATAATTTCAGTGGTGAAAGTAATTTTCATGTTTTTTACTACTTGTACGACGGCCTGGAAAGTGAAGGACGATGGAGGAAATTCTATCTTGACGATCAATTCAAATCCAGGCATCGATATTTACAACCTCTCGCTGCAACTTATAGGGAACATAATGTATATCGATGGCGACAACTTAATCAGGCTTTTAAGGTATATATGACTTGTAAAATAATATGAATATTTTTTTTTTGATAGAGCAGGCAAGCGAAGTGCGTGGTTCACTTGATGTTAAGTGACTGACCGCAGCCTATGAATACCAACAACAACAAAGTGTCGCAGTTGCCTTGTCGGCTTGAAGGACATAAGGAGAGGATAATAATGGGAAATTGAGATAGGGGTATATGGAATAGTAATACAGGCCTCCGAGTCCCCGCTCGCCGTACGAAATACAGTGCAATACTGGTTCTCGCCGATTATCTGCTGGAGGAGGTAGTGATTTCACCGGTGTGAGCTTGGCCAATTGTACAATGCTCCCACTCTTTTAATCCTGAAGATGTTATGCAGCAGGATTACCCTCGGTAGCCTTTTACGACACCCATGCGTAGAAATGGGGTGGCAACACATGTAATCTTCTCTGTCGCCACATAGTAAAAAGTAACGATCGCAATCTTATTGAAGAATCATGTTTTATAAAAATATATTTTATAGAGAAATCATGTTGTAATTATTAGGTAGTCGGCTTTCATGAAGACGAAGTCCAAGTTTTGTACAAAATGTTGGCTGCTATATTACACTTGGGAGATATTGAATTCGCAGAAACAGCGGGAGAAGATAATACAGATAACAGGGCGACGATCATTGATACTGCGCCATTACACAGGGGTTTGTAACACAAAATTTACTTATCTCATAAAATTTTTTTATTAAGCATATTATATATATTTAATTAACATTTCTTTATTATCGGTTAACATTATTCCTTAATTGACTAATCGTATTGAATTTAAAACACATTACAATCCTATTTTGATTCCTATCATCCCGCATGTAGCATATATTAATTTTAGTATAATATATAGTTTCGAAATAAATAAATTTAATGAAACAAAACATTTTCATAATTTTAGCGTCTTGTCTTTTGGGAGTGGAAACTGTAGATCTGCGAGAGTGTCTGACAAGCAGTAGCGTAGTGACGAAAGGGGAGACTATTGCCAGATACTGTTCCCCCTTCGAAGCCGCAGTAGCCAGAGATGCCACAGCGAGAGGGCTGTATGCGAGAGCATTTGATAGAATCGTTGAGAGAATTAATGCTCTATTATGTCAGAATCGTCCACAGAGGTATATTTTTAGAAATATTTAAAATAGGAATCAATCATAAATTGAAAGTCGATGTTATATAACTGATTCTATAACAGAATATTTTTTTTTATTATTACCTATATCGCGGAACATGAAAATATTATTATTGAAAAAATAGATGCAATATGTGAACGTTCTATTTTTAAAAATAAATAACTATGCTACTAACGCTGTACATTAATAAAAATAATCTAGTAAAAATTAATTCTGTTCTTCCAGTAACGACCAACTATCTATTGGCATCCTAGACATTTTTGGATTCGAAAATTTCACAAGGAATTCCTTTGAACAACTATGTATAAATATTGCAAATGAGCAGATTCAGTACTACTTCAACCAACACATATTTACTTGGGAACAACAAGAGTATATGGCTGAGGGGGTTCCGGTGGACCTTGTGGAATTTTCTGATAATAGACCTGTTTTGGACATGCTGCTGTCTCGACCGATGGGTCTTTTAGCGCTACTTGACGAAGAGAGCCGTTTCCCAAGATCGACAGATAGAAGCCTCATTGGTAATTATAATTATGATTCTAATTACATTTTTAGTAGGTTACCTAAATATTTAATGGTAATAAGTATGAAAATTGACCGCATTATTGTTTTGAAATGATAAGTTACGTAAGTAAAATATATTAGTCAATAAGCGGGGTATTACATATAATACCTACATACAATTTGAAATTATTTATAATACTCTTAATTAATATTTTGAAATGTATTACTTATTGCAGAAAAATTTCATCGTAATATAAAGAGCAAATTTTACGTACGACCGAAATCTGACGCAATATGTTTTGCAATCCATCACTTTGCCGGTCGTGTCGTTTACCAAGCTGACGGTTTCTTAGAAAAGAATCGAAATTTCCTACCACCTGAAGTTGTGCAATTGATGAGGCAAAGTCAATACGATGTTATCAGATTTCTATTTCAATGTCCAATAACGAAAACTGGCAACTTGTACTCGCCTCTACAGGGAGACCTAGATACCAGAACTTTAGACAGTCCAATATCGGGAGATTTTCGAGTAAGTAAGATATTAAATTATTGTCCAGACACGATATTTTTACGTAACAATAAATTTATTTCCATTTATTTAATGTTATTTTTTACGTCATCTGAATAATTTTTTTCGTCATTATATATTATAAAACAAATTCCCACGACGCTTTTGTCTGTCTGTAAGCAATTAACTCAAAAACTACTGCACGAATCGGCTTTTTTGACCTATAGATAGTGTGATTTGCGAGGAATATAATAATTATTGTTAAAAATAAACCGGCCCAAGATTTTTTCTTCTATCTTTTCATGTAAAGGAAAAACTCTGGAAACCGTTCATATAACTTCCACCCGAAGCTTTGCTGCACGCCGGCTGAGCCGCGGGTGGAAGATATATAAATTTGCCAAGTCTATCAACTTAATAACTCCACATATTTTTGTTAGCGTCAAATGTCAAACGTACAAGTTTTCGTCAATGTATTATTGTTGTATTATTATTAAAACCATAATTTTTACTCTTTTCTTTATGGTACTTTTTCAGGATCGCTTCAACAGCCGCGGTCTGGCGTCCCAATCACGAGCTCAACAAACTGTAGCAACGTATTTCCGATATTCTTTGATGGAGCTTCTACAGAAGATGGTCAGCGGAACTCCTCAATTCGTACGGTGTTTGAAACCAAACGATTCCCGATCACCCAAACATTTTGATTCAACGAAAATTTTGAAACAGTTGCGATACACTGGAGTTCTTGAAACTATAAGAATAAGGCAGAATGGGTTCTCTCATAGACTGACATTTGATGACTTTTTGAAGAGGTAAATATTATGCTGTTATTTGTTTGCTGCTATTTGCTTTAATTATTTTGGGCAGAACCCCGTTTCACCAGCTGCCTTTGCATAAATACAGTTTATTATCATCAGGGACAATGTAAATACTAATGATAAAATCATTAATAAAAGTAAAGTTTCAGAACCTATTCAGTATAGGCTTACAATTGCACTGGCAAACATATATTACATTTTTCCTCGTTATAATACTAGTATAGAAGAAAAGATTAAGAAGAAATGTCATTCACACAATGCTTTACACGTATTGTTTTCTTTCAGATACGGGTTCCTAGCATTTAGTTATAATGAGGAAGTAAAACCAAATCGTGATACTTGCCGATTACTTTTAATAAGACTAAGAATGGATGGATGGGCGTTGGGCAAATCTAAAGTGTTCCTCAAATATTACCACGTAGAGACGCTGGCCAGAATTTATGAAGAACAGGTGAGTTTCATAATAAAGGTGTAATAAAACTTTTACCTTTTATATTACTTCTTAAACAATGCAGATTTAATATTGATATTATTGACTGTATTATTTTACATTACTACATAAAATAACGTACAAATGCAACACAAATCCAAAGCAATGCATGCTGTTACCAAAAACTATATACACGACATTCAACTCAATTATTAAACTACTAAAATCTTACATTTTCAGATAAGAAAGGTAGTGCTTGTCCAAGCTCGTGTCCGTGGTTGGCTAGCGCGCGCGAACTACAGACGTTTGCGTGCTCAACTTGCGATCTCAGCTCTCACTCTACAGCGGCATGTGCGTGGCTGGCTTACGCGAAAGAAGCTGCAACGAGAACACCATGAGAAGCTGGCCAGGGAGTTCCAGCGGGAACAGGATGACCGAAAGCACCAAGGTGAGTAGGGTTGTTATAACTTAATCATCAACCAACCTAACGAGCTTGTTCGTTTTTGGCTTGTGCCTCCGAATTACAAAACGACTGCGTGTGTAATTTGCGATATTGGCTTCAATACAACAGCGGCATGGCCTAGACTGGTTCACGAGGACAAAGCAAGCTAGCTAGGAAGTTCTAGCTGAGATACATTAGTATGTATTGCCAGTGTTTTAATATTATTAACCATTAGGTTAAACAATATGATTGTTTCCACGTACCTAAAGACTGCTTCTACGCTGTAAAAAAAAATACAATTAATATTTTAAATAGTAATTGCGACATTTTGTATGCATTATAGGAATGCTGAACAAAAATAAGGCGATGATGAAGGCGAAGGTGCTTAGGCAAATGACATCCGAGGAAACTAACGATAGAAGCAACAACAAGGAAAATCTTTCTGATAAGGCAGCTGTAATAATTCAAAGCCGTAAGTACTAATACTTAATGAATTTTACTCTTCACATGTTTAATGTAGAGCTCATCTTCATGAAATAAATGTATCGAGAGGTAGATAGACTAGGATTATCGCTCATACAACATAATATAATGAAGGTTATGTTTAGTCTTGTACATTTTGTTAGGAATATAAAAAAAACACTGTTAGCTAGTGATTTTTTATTGAAATTAATAAACCTATTACAATCTATTAACCTTTTGAGAAAGTGTTTGCTAGTAAGAGAAGCAAGAAAATGCTTTCTATTTTAAAGAGCCACTAGTATGACTCCTTACATTAGTTTGGTCTTGCTGTGTATTTTGTCTAAAATTGTGCTATTATGTCTTTGTCTGTTGATGCAGACTACCGCGGCTACAACACACGTCGCAAGTTGAAAAAGGCCGCACCG
>LQNK01000185.1:935484-948017 GCA_001586405.1 Phoebis sennae | reverse complement strand
CGGATAGTGCACTACTATCCGGTATCCGTCCGGATAGTGAAAATAGGGCCGGATAGGCCGGATACAGGATAGTTACCGGATATCCGTTTCATCTCTAGTAATAAGTATATTTATTTGAAATAAAATAGCCATAATATCGCTATCATCCTATATATATATATCATATTATTAATAATTTAATCTATCGTTAAATAAATTTTCAACATCACCACAATCCTACTTCTATCACTCTAAAAATTGCAATTAAAAAACAGAATTTAATCATTTCTATCCACACATTTGCATTAAAGTAGAACTATGTCTTTATCAAAAATCAAAAGCACGATTCCATAATTTATTTCCTGCCTTTATAAAAACTATAGAGGTTCCCACTCTTTCTTTACAATACTAATACGTATTACGTAGATAATGTTTCAAGTGATGCCTTATAACATTTCTTGAATGAAAATTTCCGACGTTTTAGAATTATATTATTATTATATACAGCAAAAAAAATTGCTCTTATAAAATGTAATTACGTCAACCTTTCGACACTTTTCTCTGGAGCTCTAAAGCTCATGCATAAATTACAGGAAAGTAGGGCAGGTGGCGTTACCTCTCTGTAATGTTTTAACATCTCTTAGTATTTCCAACAAGGTCTTTATCTGAAATATTATCACCTTCTTAACAATTTTCTTTCACACACTTCAGCTACTATTGATTTTTATGTACTCTGCTTATAATACATTTAACAAATACACATAAGCAATCTAAGTATGAATTTCTTAAGAAAATTCTGTTATAGGTATTTTACCCTTATCATTTAATTAAACTAACTATATATACTATCCCGATAAATTATTGTATATAGTGATTATTTATGTATATTGAATACTTTATTATTTATCTAACAGTAAAAATGATGTAAAATTTGAGTAGTTCTTTTGATTGACATTTCCTATTTTTCTTCAGTTAATAACCATTGCACCCTTAATTTACCTCTCCTATTTTACTAATACATTAATTGCATATCTTATGTTTCAGCAACAAAATAATAGAGCTAGTGAAAAAATCTCAAAGAGCCGACCTGCCTCCTCGACCTGCGTACAGTCCAGCTTACGATCCTGAATCAGATTTAAGAAAAATACTAAGAAATTCGCCAGAAATGCTCGCAAAACCAATATTCAGTTCTGACGATGACTATGGACCATTCCGTTTCAAGCAATTACTCAGGCCCACCGTAGGTCCAACAGAGAGTCTACGAAAAAGAAAAGTTAAAAATTCTTCTGGACAAAGCCCTTGGCTCTCCGATAGTTCTCAAGATAGTAATAGCTCTAAAGAACTGTATAATAAACGACGACCTCAAATCAGTATGGGTGTGTATTATAATTAGATTAAAATATTGATACATCGAAGAATCCGTATAACTTCGCGCCATCTTGGGATACATTTATTATTAGGATTATAATTATCTTGTTGCCGGTTAGTCTTGTAAAGACGCTTGTTATTTACATTCCAGAATGTGGTTATTGTAACGAAAGTATATTGTGTCTAGAATCCGTCCGTAGATAGGTTAGTCCAAAGGTGTAGCCTAAAATACTAAAATGGCTATCAATAGTTCACTATTACTGTCTAATTCCAATTTAATTGAATAAGTCACATATTCTATAGGAATATACGTAGGTAACATACTTTAAAAAGAAAAAGCTAATCGCGTAGAGAATTAAATTATACATCGTTAAATATTGTAGTAATTAATGTTATTTTATGTTGATACTCCTATATGATTAATTGTAAGTAAATGATTACCAAAGTATAATTTAAAGTGTAAGAATAGTTTAAGTACAGTATCTTCACTATTAAGTAATTGCCTACTTATTATAATGTACTTAGGAATACGAGAGTGTTGAATATATTTGTAGCTTAATATACCTGTAATGTTATTTATTATCAACTCTAAAGATTGCCTCTGTTATTTTTTGATAAACTCATTTTTGTCCACTTGGATATACTCTTCTTTATCCTACTTTTTTTATCCCTTCCTTACTCCTGTATAAGCTGTCATCTCTACAATTTTCTCCATACCCTTCATACTACTATCCTTCTTCAAGTATTCGACACTTTCTTGAACTTACTTCTTACTGCATCCAAATTCAAGTCCAGAACATTCCCTACTATAACAGTCAGTCTCATATGTATTTAGATAGGGATATGAATGATTTTTAAGATTCCTACTTAAACTAAAAGCTAGAAGAGATTTATTTTTTTCCACAATATTTGTACTTAAAATAATTTAGCTGATCATTGACAAGTTTTGTGATAATGTGCCAATGATTATTGTAAGAAATAATTGATGAATAATTACATCTTAAGTGTTGAATCTGTATGTGATTAATAAATTTTATGCATAAAATGGACTTTCATTTCCCTAACCTAATGAATCTAACAAAGTTTTTAATGTATTCCTGTTCATAACCCTGTGGATTAATAGTCCATGAAAATGAAGCGTTTTAATGTAACAAAAATACGTTTGCGTTTATAATTGGCATTCTCAATCAAAACACAACACGCAAAGCTGGAAAAGTTTTATATTCCCGCAAGAGTACGCGTGAACACGCAATCCCGTGTTTACGGCGGCCGGCGGCGCGGCGCGCGGCGCCAGTGTCGGCTCTCGGCTCTCGGCACGCGGCCCGCGGAGCGCGGAGCGCGACCAATGGCCGCCGCGCGCCCGCGCAGTCGCGCCCGCGCCAGCCATGGCGGCCGCCGGCTTGCCAGATTTCGACGTCTATCGAACACAAATAAAAACATACTCCATCGAGAGAACGCTACTCCCACTCATCAAGCAGGTACGCCAAACACGCATGCTTTGCACGCTTCCGCTGTCTCGATTCGTCGAAGCCTGTCACTACGCTCGTAAACGGTATCGCTACGATACACGGCCTACGTCAGATCTTTCCCGTACTGACGATAATCACAGCTCTTACGCACTGTCTGCAGTCGTAACTTTATTTTTGGAACCGTTCACGTCAATCCACGAAGCTGTCACGTCAAAGTCAGATTTCCCGCTCATACAACATCTGTTGCATACGTTCGCGCCGTCGCAGTCGATGCTATTACAATGGCGGAAAATTTGAAAACCGTTTACTATCCTGTTTTATGTTTAAAATATTTATAGGTTCAACATCATCTTATCATTTAATTATGTAAATGTTACGCGTTACGGTATGCAGTATACAAATATTGTATGAGGGGGATTGATAAAGCATTATCATATGGAAACAAAGAGAGGTAGGCGACCACGTGGTTGACGTAGAGGGCGGGAGTCAAAGGGGTGGCGACGGAGGCAGCGGATCGATGCTTGGGGTCCGGCAGTGCCGTGGCGGACGCAGGCAGTGCGGCGCGGTGCGGTGCGACACGCCAGCGCCGCGGAACACGTGCGCGCGTCCGCGACAGCGCGCCGCCCAGCGCGCTGCCACCGCCAACACATCTGCGAGATGGACGCGCTCTCCGATGACGATGAATATATGTGCAGGGAGCCCCAGGTGAGTTACGACTTACAATGAAGTGTGTACAGTTCCTCTGGTGAAAAACATCGAGCACGAGCACATCCTGAGGCTACCAGGATAGTGATTCAACAAGTAGTTATGGCACAGGCTCGCGTGCAAGAACGACCTTGAACGAAAATCGCGCCCTCCGCCGTTCCCGGGCCGACGGCGACGTAAGCGTAGGTCTTACGACGCCAAACCGTCTCATACTCTGCGCTACTAAAATTTCCATTATTTATTTTATGTTCCAGGAATCAATTATTATTATTGGTCTTTTATTTTAATTTAAAATAAAATCATTGGTAGTGATAGAAGTCCTTTTATTGGCATAGAATAATTTCAAATGTTTATTAAATTAAATAATTAAAAACTCATCGAATCGGCTGAAGAAATAAGTAAAATTGTATAAATCACATAGAAATAACGTTGTTGTATAATATTTGTGTATATATATTTTTATGTTCAATAAATATAAAGTTTCCTCTAACTAGTAAGAGTCACCCTCTTCAATATTACAAAAATCGACTCTGTGTATGTATTATGTAGTCTATACGATATATTTTGTAAAACCATACAATGTGTAAATAAAAACGTCGAATGTTCTGCATTGGCGCCGCGCTTAAAAAATGGATCTATTTGAATTTAACAATAATGTTACTATTCGAAAGTGCTTTATTGAAATGTCTCCTCACTGTCCTTTTTTCCTCAAATACATTTCAATATACATAATTATAAAAAATGAAATAAATATGGAATTACTTTATGAATGCTGTATATCGTACATCTTACGCTCTATATTTTTATATCTACAATTCTTCTTTCCTTTATCTCAAAAATACTTCACAATTTTCCTGCACTATGTTTGTTAAATATATTATACATACTGCTATATGATGTGAGATTTATATAAATATAAATTATTATTTATTTTCTCTCCGCAGCCGCATACTGTTTTGCAAGAATTTTCTTCCACAATAAAAAAGCCTAATACACTTCGCGTTGCATTTTCTTGGCAGCTAAATAACATAAATATTTTATAATTATAAAGAGTAATTGTCATAAATTTAATTCTATCAACTTCATAATTAATTAAAAGCATAATTTTGACCGCCTCTAATAATAAAGGTCGCATAATTCGTACGTGCCCAAATTATGTAATTTGAGCTCAGTTATTATTTGCAATAAATAAGGCTATGTAGGCTCGATAGTTTCGTACACCTTTTGAAGTGATTAAGGGGGATGCAGTAGCTTTGCACACGTATCCTTTGTTATGTATGAATACACTGTTACATAAATGATTATATGACTAGATCTTTCGGTCGAAACTAAATTATTATTGTATAAAATTAATCGTCTTTATTATTATGGATATATTATTATGTCATAAATATTAATATTATACACTACTGTTTGCTATGGACTTACAGGCCCATGTTATGAATTAAATATCAATGTATATTATTATTTGTAACATGATACAATAAATCAATAAATTTTGAAAAAATATGTATGTAATCATGACTGAATAGTAATGTAAGATTACGTTCACTTTACTGCATAGAAAAAATCACAAAGATAGATGGAAAATAAAAGTTTTTCACATTTATTTGACGACCCGATTAGCGCCGTGGATATGTCTATGTATATTGGATCCCCACGAATAGAACATTATTATATGATTAACATTGTAATTTACTACTCACACTTCCTTCACATAATAATTTTCTACTCGTGTGGATCTAACATACATAGTCATATCCACTGTACCAATCGGGCTACAAAATAAAAATTATTGCCAAAAAATAGAACCGACTTCCTCGCTCTAAAAAGTAGAAAATAACTTTTATTTCATTTTTGTTGAAATCTATACAAAGTCGGTGCAAAATCTTGTTAAATTGAAAATAGATAAGGCACCGACTTTGTATAGATTTCAACAAAAATGAAATAAAAGTTATTTTCTACTTTTTAGAGCGAGGAAGTCGGTTCTATTTTTTGGCAAAAATTTTTATTTTATCCTTTTTAGTGTCCTGTGAAGGGTAATCACATCATCTAGTCACAATTCAGATGATATATACATCATTAAACCTTAACCGCAGAGCTTATTCCGTTGATTTTCGAGGAGTTCCTTGGAATATCTTCCACATGGATGATCTGACTTGAACCAAATTTATATGGGACCACACATGAACTCTACTCTTTCGAATGCAAAAAAAAATTTCCAAATCTGTCCATAAACGCCGGAGATATGCGGTAACATACATAAAAAAAAAATAAAAAAAAACGGTCGAATTGATAACCTCCTCCTTTTTTTGTAAGTCGGTTAAAAAATAATGTTACGTTGAAGTATGTCTATCCGTTATCCAGCTTCCTTAGTACCAGCTTTGCTTTGTTTGGGACTAGATAATGTAGTGTTAAATGTCCCTTAGTATTTATTACGTAAAAATAAATAGATATATAAAATTTTATTGTTCCACCAAGAAAAAAAACAATTATACATCAACTTAAACAAAAATACCGATAGAGAAGACAAAAAGAGATAGAGAAACCGTTTCTTCATTGGCCACTTAATCTTTATTACCTTCTTACCTATTCATTTATTATTTATTTATATAGTTTAAGCTCAGTAATAAGTTTCAATAAGATTATATTTGCTACAATTCCGTGCAAAATTTGGCGTTTGATCGCGTTGAATTAAATTTTATAAATAAACTCTTGGTATATAGAGATAGACTTAGATAGACTCTGCTTATGTGAGAGAACTACCAACTTTGTCGGAACAAAACATTATACACTGGGAAAATAAATTCACGGAAGCAATAAACTCATCTCAATGTGTGCAAAATCAATATAATAATTTGGAATCAATTATTAAAACGATATTAAACCAACTACCAAGAAAGGAAAAAACAGAAGATAAATATATAAACCAAGAAACGAAGGAATTATTAGACCTAAGGAAGAAACTCTATCAACATGAAAGGACAAAAGAAGTTAAGTTGGAAATAACGAAGATTAGTAAAAAAATTAATAAAAATATTAAACAGCAAAAAAAGAAACATAGAGAAAAAACTCTCGAAAAATACATAAGCGAGACAGGAGCTCTACGTAGAGCCTTCAAAGAATTATGTGACAAATCTGAATGGATAGGAAAAGTAAAAAACAAATATGGAAATATAAATATAAACCGGCCCGACATTGTAAACGAAGCTACCAACTTTTTTAAAAATCTTTACAGTCACCAAAACAATTCTTCATATATTCGCATAATAAACCAATATAATGAAGCAATTACTGACACGAACTTGCCATCTATCCTCACATCAGAAATCGAATATGCTATAAAATCTCAAAAAAATAACAAGAGCCCAGGAAGTGACAACATAGCAAATGAAGTGCTTAAATCGCTATCTGCTCCCCTCTTGAAACCTCTACAACTGCTTTTCAATAACATCTTAAAGACAGAAACAACACCTGAACAATGGGGAAAATCTTCAATTATCTTACTGCATAAAAAAGGAGACAGAAGCGAACTAGGCAACTACAGACCTATTAGCCTGATGACAAATTTCTACAAAATATTCTCAAAAATAATATTGAATAGAATAACGAATACACTGGAAGAAGACCAACCATACGAACAAGCAGGATTCCGTAAAAAATATTCAACAATGGATCACCTACAAGTTATTACACAGTTAATAGAGAAAGCAAAAGAATATAGGCAAACTATATATATGTGTTTTATAGACTATACAAAAGCCTTTGACTCTTTATATTTTGAAGCTATATGGACATCATTAGCACAGCAAGGCGTTAATCACAAATACATAAAAATATTAGGTAACATATATTCAAATTGTTACGCTAAAGTACAGCTAGAACGAGAAGGTGTTGAATTTCCCATCCAAAAAGGAGTGAGACAAGGAGATCCGTTGTCCCCAAAAATTTTTTCAGCAGCTCTCGAATCAGTCTTCAGACGTTTAGATTGGGAAGGTAAGGGACTACACATAAATGGAGAACTTCTAAGTCACCTACGTTTTGCAGATGACATTGTAGTTTTTGCAGAAAATGCATCTGAACTAGAATTTATGGTTAACGGACTGGCAACGGAAAGTGAAAAGATTGGGTTGACATTAAATACATCCAAAACAAAAATTATGACAAATGGACCATCCAAAAATATCACCATAGGTACAAAAGACATAGAATACGTCACTGAATACATATATCTCGGACAAACGGTATCTTTTGAAAATTGTGTAGGTAAAGAAATTCAACGAAGGACAACTTTAGCTTGGAAGAAATACTGGGGATTAAGAGAAATATTAAAAAATAGAAATTTCAGCATAGACATTAAGAAAAAGGTGTTCGATACAGCTGTTCTACCTTGCCTGACATACGGATGCCAAACATGGGCTTTAAGACAGGGAGACGAAGAAAAAATTACTATATGCCAACGGAAAATGGAAAGAAATATGCTAGGACTAAAACTGTCAGACAAAATGAATAAAAAAATAATTAGAAATAGAACAAAATTATCGGATGTAAAGATGAGAATCAGATTACTTAAATGGCATTGGGCGGGTCATATATGTAGGCTTAACGACAATAGATGGACCAAACTAGTAACAGAATGGATACCGAGAGAGAGAAAAAGAAGGAAAGGAAGACCGAGAAGACGTTGGAGGGATATATTTACAGAAAGATGTGGAGCAGAATGGATGCAAAGGGCAAGAGCAAGAGATTTGTGGAAAGGACTAGGGGAGGCCTACGCCGCAGAGGCGACTATTACTTAGTTTTTATATATGTAATTAGGTTAGGTACATTATTTTTCCGCATAAAAGTGAAATATAAGTTATGTAAATATAGTAGAAATAAGAAACTAGATTGTAAAGTAATAGAAATAAAGGCTATTTTATTTTATTTTTTATTTTATATAGAGATCAGCTATTTTGTATCAACGAGACCTCATCGTCTCATAAAATTCTAATTTAATTAAATAATTTTGGCCATCGCTAAGAACAAGTGTCATATGATCCAACCGTCCAAATTATGTAACTTCAGTTCAACAATCGGTGTCGTTTGTCAAAAAAAGCAACTTGGCTACCACTTAGTGCTTGACATTGTAGAAATGACGAAATCTTTCTGATCCGCTCAAAGACTACGATAACGTTGCATTTTGGCTACGACTTTTCTATTTATTTGTCTGAACCACGTGACTTTTCGTGCGGTCCATACAATTTTTGAGCGCTAGCGATTGCAGAAATGTGTTTTGGCTAAGGGGGTTATTATTACAATTTGCTGCCTCCGAGTTTGTGATCCAAGCACAATTTGAAGGATTGATGAATTATAGCAATAATTAAACTTTTGGTACATTTAGATCAGCAGCCTTGTGGCAACGAGGGGCGAGGCGGCAGCTGGCGGCGCTGCGGTACAGCGAGTAGGCGCCGCCGTGGCTTGCGCCGTGGAACGGTTCGTGGCGGTCGGCGAAACCATCGCGGACGACAACCCCGACGTTCGGCACAGCATGGTTCTTGCTTGCAAAGAAGCACGCGCTGCAGGTAAACTATACAATGTTTATTATGTTATCAAAAAATAGGAGAATTTAATTGACCGGGTCGCGGAGGCGCAAAAAAAACTTATAAAATAATTTATTTCTCAAACGGAAATACTACAATTTACATTACAAACTAAACTTTATTAAATGACTCCCGGTCGAAGTCAAACCTAAGACTAAAGAGGCGCTGGGCTTCTTGAACCACCTGCAGGCTCGGGGATGTTGCAACATCGATTCCGATTTCCGAAATTAAAAATGGTCTTGGGCAGCATTGTTGTACTTTTGTATAGATTGTCTATTGTCTGTATATAACAGGAAAATAAACATGTAAATCTTCATACTCATTTAACAAAAAATTGGACTAAAGTATGCGGATATATGAATATATTTTTAAAAATACCAAAAATGTTAAATAATAAATTAATATTGAGGGACAAATATAGGTAATGCTGCGCATTGTAATGGACATTTGCTGAATCTCACTCGCATAAAGATAGTGCCTTACTGCTCACTTTAATCAACTGGTGATTTAAATGTTTCTAAATTATCAGTCTGAAAGGTAAAGTTATTAATGGGCTAAAATTGATCAATCATAAAATACCTTAATAATGCTATAATTCAATAAATTATAGATGATACAATGCCCAGTGGCTAACTTTCTCCTGGAGAGCAATCTATGCAGACTCAATCTAAGGAAATCGACTGGAAAGATATGCAGATTCGAGTTTGAAAACTTATTTCATAGCACGTCTTTTGTTCACATTAAATAACGATAACTGGTGCCAGGAATAATAGAAATATTGCATAGAAATTGGCTAACTTTTACAACAGTTTGATATTACCAAAATTGCTATGAGACTAATGTACGGGTAAAATGCTATTGAATTTATTTTATTTTGATGAAATCTGTGGTTATATGGTTAACTGATATAATCACAAATTTCATCAAAATAAATTTTTTCGATAGTATCGTTTATTGGAGTCAAAACGAAAGGGCAATAATATTTCATGTAAAGATATCGTTGTGTCCATATACCTACTGCAAATATATAAATTTTAATACTATGTAAATAAAACACAAATCAGAGGGCTATATAGAATTCAGACGTTAAACTATTCTATAGTATATGTATATATTGCAGTCATACAAAATATAGTAAAATCTTGTAGAAATATATCAGGACAACATAAATAATGATTGATCTTGATGATTCCAAATGATATGTAAGTGTAAAAATGTATTTGTCTTAATGTATGAAGTTGGAATATATATGACTTTGGACAATTGAAGAGTACTCTATTATATTATTTAGTTAAAATTGGAATTTCTGATGTTTGTTCTGGTTTCGAAAAACTCCACTTTTGGCAGCTTTTTATTAAAATATTGTTCACATTACATGAAATAATTGCATATTATTCGAGATAGATAGATATGATGCTTCCGACAATTTGCATTTAATAGCTATTTAAAATAAAAATGTTTTAAAACATAGAGAATACATACGATAAAACATAAATGATAGCTGGATAAAAAGAACTTAACTTAAGAAGCTTAAAACTTTGTTAGGATTCGGAAGTATTGATACCTCGAAAGTAAACATCGACTTTATTATTAATTTGTTGAATAAAAACATTTCGAAACTTGATTATTACAGCTATATAATATTAAAGCAGTGGCACCCGTACTACACGATAGATCTGCATTACGATTGCTGATGTTCTTGATGAATTAAAGTTAAAGCTTCAGCATTGAATTTGTAATATCATTGTAAAAATTTAATTAAACCAGATGTAAAATAACCATACAAACTCGTGTTTATATAATACACGATCAATATTTTAGAGTACATTTGGTATGCATTTCTCGGATTCGCCAATTTCTCCGATATTACGCTCCGTTATTTAGCATTAATGTATTGGAAAATCAAGGCTATCATTTTGTAAAGCCTTCATAAATTTGTGTCAACCACCTGACCCGAATTTTAATGCTCGAACGTTATTGCGAGCTCCAGCATGGCTTCACACAAAAGAGACAAACAATAGCAACCCTGTCTACACACAGTGGTGTCGTATTAAATGAATTATAATCAATCTATGGCAATGCATGCCAACCCGAATTTCTTGTACGCCTTTAACAAAACTTGAGTTTAAGAATTTGCGACACTAATTGTGTTATTTTGAAAATTGGCCTTAACACTTGTGTTATTGGCATATATCGCCCCCCCAGTCAGCGTAGTACAGTGGAGTTTGTCTCTTCTGTAAACACTCTTCTTAATGGATTAAAATCCTACAGTAATATAATTCTCTGTGGGGACATTAATATAGATATCACAACGAATACCACTGACTCGCGATCATACGATTATTTAAATTCACTAGCCAGTCACTGCATTCTCCCTGGGCATGTCTTCCCCACGCATGGCAAAACGTGTCTGGATCACATGATGCTCAAAACTAGACTTGAAGCAACATGCTTTGTGTTTGAATCGTCTATAACGGATCACGATACTGTAGCTATCACCCTAAATCTCACAAGTAAGTATCGGTTTGAATATATTAATTTAAAATCCCAATTAATTGACTTTGAAGAACTCGATAAAATCATTTCTCTAACTAATTTTCAGTGTATCTTAGATTGTGACGACCCCAACTCTGCTACAGATAAACTGATGGACATATTATCTTTAGCTGTCACCCAAAATACGAAGTCACGAAAAAAACCTAATAATAAACGAATTAGCAAACCTTGGATAACTCGCGGAATACTTCGTAGTATGCGAAACAGAGATAATTTGTACAGGAAGCACAAGAGAGACCCCACTAACGAAGTTCTTAAAGTAACCTATAAGCGTTGTAGAAACTTTTGTTCTTCTCTGCTAAAAAAAGCTAAACGTAATTATGATATGTAGGTAGATGAAAAGGCTAAAGGAAATACAAGAAAATTATGGGAGGTCATTAAAAATTTAAGTTACTCTAATAAAACCATTGACCATTCTTCTAGCTTGATTGCTGATAATCCTGAAGAAAGCATTAACAAAGTCAATAGCTATTTTGCAAATGTTGGTAAAAATCTAGCCAAGGAGCTAAATGCTTGTGCCAATACCAACGCATCGATTTCTCTAGGTACTAACATGAGTACGCCTCCAGTAAACTCTTTGGTGTTGCTTCCCACAGATGAGTGCGAGATCTTAGAACCGATTAGAGGCTTAAGAGATAATTGCGCTGTTGGATATGACCAGATCTCGTCTAGGATAATTAAGCGTTATGCTCAGATTCTTCTTCCAGCCATTACACACATTTGTAATCTGGCAATATCAAGCGGAAAATTCCCTAGCGCTTTCAAATCTGCAATAGTTAAACCTATTCATAAGAGTGGTGATAGAGACTGTGTTTCAAACTTTAGACCTATCTCTATTTTACCTACAATATCGAAAATCCTAGAGAGAGTGATA
>LQNK01000185.1:896994-932409 GCA_001586405.1 Phoebis sennae | reverse complement strand
CACATCAAGTAGCGAATAGTGACTGGACCGATTTTGTACTAAGTCTGTGCATCGACGCAAAGTTGAATGTCGCTGTCTAGAGCAGCAGGGCACTTCCACTTGTTTTTACTATTCCGTGTACGTTGCTATATAATATTGACTTTGAGAAGTTCCTAAAGTTACCCCATTTTTTGTTTTAAATATGGCTCTGTATACGGTGTATTTAAATACATCGTTTGTTTTAGTTTGCATCAAACACTACCCATGAATAGACACTATTTTGATAAAATATTGAAATCTTTATGTATAAATACCTCACTAAAACTAACTTATTCTCAATTTTAAGAAAATAGATGGGACAGAAATATATAGTAACCGTACCTAGGGATAAAATATGAACACTTCACAAAGCACTTTGTAGCAATCAAGGTAAGTAGGTATATGTTCCCTACGGATCGTAAAAACAAAGTTTTGAAAGCTTTATTGGATAACGCCCTGTTAGCAACACTTTTAACTTGAACTGGCTTACTCATGCCGAAATTTTCCCGATATATTTTGGACTTTTGCGTTTATATCATTCAAGTCTTAAGTTTTGTTTTCATCTTATATATTTATTACTTATTTAAGAATATATCATAGGCCCACTATGCTATATAGAGGATATGGAAGTTTTGTTGATATGTCGAATTATTCATATTTATCATCATATAGAGTGGTTTAATTGGATTTTCATTTTTATTTTCTTTTTTGTTCATAACTTTGTACACTATTTCCTAGTATTGTCAATGAGCTTCATTTCATTTTTGTCTTGAATACAAAGCTACAATTGCTCCAATAAATATAATTATATCCACATTTAACACTTTACTGCATTCGTAATTTATTAAATCTAGTCACGCCGGCCACAAGCATTTAAATATTTAGTAAATTTAAATGCCCTGCGCTGCATGCAATATTGTACCCGTCGATTACCATTTGGATTTTATGACGTTAAGCATTTGAACCTGTTATTAAAATTCGTAAAAAAATACTCATGTAATAAAGCTCTATGTACATAGCTAATGCGAATACGTGTAAAGAGTATTCTCACAATATATTCGTTTAGATATTTCCTACGTTGTTTATCCAGCGTAGAATGTAGACGAATTGAGACGTCCGCATCGCTTCGAACTGAAAACCAACGATGCGTGACACCAGATAGAAGACATCGGTTCAATGAATTATAAATTATGTTTACCAAACAACTCATATATAATGCTACGCTTTACGCCGTTGATGTACAAGACATTAATATTATATTATTATACTCTGACGGATACGCAATTTGCATCGGTGTTGTAGATTGGTGCGATAATACAAACTGAGTTATGATATCACTTTATTATTTACGTACAGTATCCCGCAGTTTTCTTTGCGTTATATGAAAATTTACAAATAAACGAAAATGACTTTATATACGAACTAAAATTAAATAAATGCTTTGCACAATAGAAAGCAAGGTTATGCGCTAGATTATAATAATGGTTCTTATATAAAATAAACGAGAAAAAGGAAACTTTTTATAATAATTTCATTATCTCATTCGTTGCATACTTGCGTGGCTTAAGGGAAGGGAATGGTCGTTATGATTTAATAATAATGTATGCTCTTGACCACTTACTCCTTCTCTATAAATGCCATAAAGAGTTTCCACTCTGATGGACCTGACATTCTAATAATAACCTTTGAGTATGCTTACTATTAACACGGTCATGTAAACATGTTACTGTATAATTATGTAGTTGACCTATTACGCAAACATTGCGATAGTTAGGTGGCATCACACCGCAGCGTCGTTAAGGTCGCAAGTTCTATGCCCGGGCTAGCCGCCTTTATACGACACTGTTTACAGTTTCCTATAGGCCATCTATTGAAACTTTAGCTAGGTCACCGGTAGACTTGGGATTAACTGGTTCATGGAAAGACAGAAATATCATAACAAAATAAGATACGTATCTTCAGTCAGTCTCATTAGGAGCCGGTGAACGTTATACATATTATAATTTGTGTATAATATGAAGACGGACTTTAGTAAGGTTCTCTCCCACAATTTTAACTTCCAGTTACTTTAGAAACTATTCTACAATTTTAAATATAAACTACAGGGGATATAAAAAGTAGAATGAAATTCTTGTGTGGAATTGCGAATCTCTAGAAGTAGATATGTGTTCAAGTTTCTTTTCAGTATAAAATGTGTGCATAATAATTTATATAAAGTATAGCTTTCGTGTAGTATTTGTGTTCTATTACATTCGTGGCATGACAACTAGCGTGTAATAACTACGGTTTAATTTCATTTCCCTCTTTCTAATGCCCATATCGATTTATTTAATACATTTATCACATGAAATATTAAGTATTAAAATATTATAGAGGTTTTTGTGAAATGGGACATGTAACCCTCATAATTCGCCGTAACCCTCTGTCACAACCATTTCCCCATATTTGAGGGTTTTAGGCACTACGGAGATAAATTTGGGAATGTAGAAATATAAAAAACACAACTGCTAACATGGACTTGTGTGTTTAATTAGATCGGTTTTAAAATTACGATATTTTATTTCAAGAAGTTGTTCGTAAACCCGCAATTATGTTATAAAATTACGTTGTAACAGAATTGTTTCAGTATGCTTCTTAATTTCAAGGCACTTACATTAATACGATTTTAATGATCGTTAAAGCTGTATAAAATAATATGATTTATCGAGTTGCGCTACAATTACAAGTGACCCGTAAGTAATTGTTCGAGGTCACATATCCACTATAGATTTTCTCATCTTCAATGCGTACGTACTGCCATATGAATTCCTTTGAACGTTTCAATAAAAAATAAAAATTAAACATCTAAATCATTTTCCCTTTTTATATTATACCGTTAATGATACCTACACTTTTATTACTGGATGTGTTGCTTTGATGAATTTAAGCGGACCCATTTCTTAATTGCCACTATATTAAAATATTAAAGAAATTAAATTTATTACATAACAAGAAAAATTCCGCCTACATTTAATTCCCAAACACGCAATTACTCTGAAACACCGTTTTTATTCTAATAAACAAAATGGATGCATTGAAAAAGAGAATAATATATCGACTACACATTGTTCTTAAAATGGAAAAACATATATGCACAGTGCCTTCACTTCAGCGTTTACTTTGCTTCAGGTATAAGTGGGTGCTTGTCGGCCATTGTGTGCCGAGTGTACTATGCACTGCAAGCTCCCAGCACACATTGCAGAGAACTATGACGCTGAAATAAATTCGAGCCAAGTATTCGATACGAATACAAACACTTTTTAATTTAAACATCTTTCACAAATGCAGAAAAAACGTTATCTTTTATTCGACATCAATGAAATTGCCATTTCATTCTTTATGCAAAATGACATCCCGTCATTATTTTCCGTGCTTTCACGACGGAATTGTCTGGGGTACGATTTTGACAATTTTCATGATATTTGCCTACCTTTTATATAACATGATCGCAAATCGTAGTTATGAGTTTATAAACTCCGCGCAAACGGCATAAACTTTAAATTTTCCGGAACGTTTTATTGCACTTGGGGCCATTATGTTTTATGGGAAAATTTCGGGGAAATTTAGCCGACAGCAGTCAGTACTCGTAAGTGAGGTAGATTAAATGAGGCGGACAATCCAGAACGTTCCCTTTATGTTGATGAAATGAAGCAATTTCAGCGCACAACATTTACATTTCATCGCCAAATCGAATAGATTGGTTTATCTATACGCGATAAGTATGTTGATAAAACCAAATAGGTTTTTCGTTTGTTTTTAGATCAATATAGTTTTGTATTAAATATAGCAATAAAAACTCACAGAAAAATATGTCTATAAACTAATCTAACAAAATCATCAATGTTAAAAAAGCAGCAAGACATTTTAATAACGATTAGTATCATATTTAATACAACGTGCTTTCACTTTGATATATTCTGTGTTAATTCTTCTATACAAAGATAAGCGAAAAACGAAATAATGATGGCAGAACAATCTAAGATATTGGTCTATTATGTAACTCAATAACAAGAAAGCAGAAGCAACGCTTTGAGAATAATAATCGTTAATCAATCGAAGGCTATAAAACCCACGCTCGGAAACTAATCACTATCAGTATATTTAAGAAGCAAAATATATAAGTATCACGCATCCGCATAATTCCATGATAACGTGTACCTCGAGTGCCAGCTCAAGCTTTTTCACCCTGTGGATTATAGCCCAAGGCTTTACGCCCAAATAAGCTCTTTATACCGAGACCTCCGTGTCCATAATATAATGTGAATTGTGATCCTCTTATTTTCTTATATATCATACTCCAAGCTAAAGATTTATATGGAAACTTTCCATTGTATCGACCATTTCAAAACCTCTACACGTTCTAGTTATTCCAACAATGTTGGAAAAAACATATTTATTACCCTACAAGCTTTCTGCCCGCGGCTTCGCCCGCGTGGACTACAAAATTCAGTACTTTGTGGATTTTCGAAGTAGAAGTGGTTTGCTTTTTATATAAAAGTGATATGCAATTCCATCAAGAAGTATCAATACAAAGTATAAAGTATATATAGAAGTGGTATGACAATTTTTACAACTTAGAAACGTACGTTTGTAAACACATTTCGTCAATCCCTTTTTCTATTCTATTTAAGAAGAACTGTCCAATAATTACGATTTATTTTTTAAGTCCGAAGTATATCCTAAATTAAATATAACAAATGTGCCAATGATGAACATTGGCTTGTATAATAATTCAAATAATTCTCTTATAATTTTTTTGCAAAATATTTACATTTTCGATATCTGTCGTATACTCCTAGAATGAAAGAGACTTGTATGTTTGCACGCATTTAACGCACATTTGCTTATGGACGCAAATAATAACTTCTGCATGTTGGTTAGTCTTTGTTGTGATTGGCCGCCATGATCGTAATCTACTTTGGAGATTAAGAGAGGGCTACATTTACGTTAAAAAGTACTGTGCAAACAACAACTAAAAAGGTTCAACTCAATGTACCTACGTGCATTGATGAAGTGTTTTGATGAATAACTTTAAACCCTCATATCTTTTTTATTTGTTAACTGATCTGAATGAAACAAACACTAAAACCTCCGGGGGGCTTTCCGTAATATATCATCGAAAACCGCATTTAAATCGGTTAAGCCGTTTTGGAGTTGACTGCGTACAAACGCCCGACAAACAGACAAACAGACAAAAATTCTAAAAATCATTGTTTTGAGTTTAGAATCACAAATAAAACACGAAACACAAATTTTTTCTTGAAAATATTAAATGTACAGACACGGCTAGTCTACGATTTTATTATATGTATAGATTTGGCACTGATTCTAACATTTGTACTGTTACTAACCTATTTTCCTTTCAATATAAACTGCCAAACAAATTATTAAACAACAACTTTTACAATACCAAAGGCGAAAAGCGACATTGTATTTTGATAGGGATTTTAACTTTTCCTATGAAAGCTAAAATTGACGACAAATCTATAAATATTTATTATATGTTTGATTTTATTTTAACTGTTTGTCGTTTAACACCAATAGAAAAACATTAGTCCAGTGCGTGTGTTCTAATAAATTCCCTTTTTAGCAAGCTTTAAAAGTGAACACGAAAAACCATTAATCAAGTTTAGCCTATTTGGTAAAAGCTGCTAAATTGTCGTAGACACGAAATTTGTTCAACAGTATTTCTTAACTTTTCCATATGGTAAAATCAATAAATAAAATGGGTTAAGTTATATCCCAATTTCAATGTATTAATTTGTTTAATTTTTCCCATTCACTATAACCAAGCAAGTGTAGAAACTAACACCTATAAAACAACCACAAAAGATGTATGAGAAGTATCCGTTACGATATAAAACTCGCTTTAAATTCGTTCATTCATAAACATCTCTCGAGTCGAAAACTTTTAACTAACGAACTTTTGAATAAGAAAAGTGTAAAGGTTTAGCCGAAGTACACTGAAAATGTTCATAATATCAAACTTATGAGAGCGTTAGGTTTCTAGGAGTATCAAAAGCAGGACGCAACACGCCTAAGCCATGGATTATGCCCTCAGGGGCTTCAGCTGCAAATTGAATGAACGCTACATTCCCCACTGATATAGGTCGAAATAAAAATATGAATAGAATAACTTGCTTGACACGTTTCTTGACATGTGTCTGCGATGCACTTAACAGTTACTTACAGCGTCTATTAATATGTATAACGGAGTCTATTATAATGGACCTATAAAGTATGAAAATAGTTTATCGAAATTTAAAAATAAAAGAATATCTTGTTGAACTAAGAAACTCGTTTTATAATAATTGATTTACTGGCCTGAAAATACAGCAACAAAACATCAAGTGGTTTTCGATATCAATGAGCATCTAGCAATGGTTAAAGTTATAAACGTATTTGATTGATTTTTTACAACGTTATGACATGAAACCTCGTGTAATCGAATCTAAAACTTGAGTCCTTGCGTTAGAAGGGTGGAAAGAAATGCTTTGCAAAACGATATAAATAGAATAGAAATGAATATTTTATGTGTTATATTCAAGCTTTGCCCCATAATCGCTTTATCAAAAATATCATCTTCACTTATAATGAAACCGTCATAAAAGCTTATACGAGCGGTTTGCTACAAAGTGGCGTAGTGACACGTTCGCATAGCGTGACTTGTTGGAAGCATGTATGGCGGAATAAGAAGTTTTATCGCTTTTTACGAACTTAAATATATCCATAAATTTGCTGTGAGTAATTCATAAAATGTATACACTCAAACGTAAGCTTTATATTAGTAATAAAACCTTTATGGATATCTAATGTAGAAACAGCCTAACTGACAAATTTCGGTTACGATGGTTAATCTGAACAGAGCCCAATGATATTATAGTTTATAGTGTAGACGCGAATCCAGGTGTACTCTCATAAAATACATCTGAAAGGCAACAACAACAATAGTAGTTTCACAGAATATTTCCAGTTTATTTGTCTCTAATTTGCATGCGAAGGGTCCGTCAATCCACGGAAATTAGGAACGACCCTCCGGAAATTCAACACTTTGCGCAAGCAATTTGTAGACTGTCATGTTTGAAAATGTACAGGACTTGTCATAACGACCGTCACTTTATGTAGTGTATTTTATGGCTGAGTGCTTAATAATTACTCGAGTTAGCAAGGCAACTGTTTTGTAAGTAAAAAAATATGTTTGACTAAAATGAAACTAAGTGATCAAATAGTTGATACAAATACATTTCTTGAGTTCGATTATAACTGAAATTAGTTCTAAAGTTGAAAGATAGGTAGATAAAATAGGGTTTTCATTTCTTTATACACGATTTGGTTTCAAATCAAAACTTTTTATTTTAGACATTATCACGCCAATGGTTCCAGTTCGGGGCGAAACACTTATACTGTTCCCTACACCGAGTACGATAGAGAGTAGATGAACATTTGTGTCGTTTTACTATTATTTTTATTTAAAAAACATAAAGTATTGTTCTATGATTCAAAGGCTTTGAATTTTATAAGACCATTAAAACGTTACATGTCTCTCAAAACAGCTTTGATGTTCGATGTGGCGCTTAGTTTTGTCGGCTCATTCAGCTTTTCATGCGATGTCATCATTTTCGCTGACGTCGTTCATTTGCAAACTGCTAATTTTTTATTCTGTCCTAATATACTTAATAGAAAAATTTCAAGGAAATGATCTTGCGAAAACAATGAATAAAATTAAACACTACTCAACTTAATAATATGCGTGAGTATTTTTATCACTAAAAATATACAGTTACAAAGTTGTTCATAAACCATACAAATTTTTATAAGTAATATAAAATTATCATCGTTAATTAAAATTCACGTTGGTTCACTCAACAACTAAATTGTGATCAGTGAACTTACAAATTTATTTATACTTTAAATAGCATTTTTAATTAAATGTTACCGTTGTTAAATAGCATTATTTCATTTAATTTCAGATTCAAGATAACTAAAATACCACAAACACTTTTAAAATTAAACAGATAATTTGCATTATTTTAAATTAACGCTATTAAAACGATACAAGTGTTGATCAAAGCAGGGTTTAACGTAACAAAGTAAAAGTTTAAAAGAGTAAAATCCATTTAAAGTAAAAAGCGCCCACAGCTTTCTGTTACGACTTTTTTGTACATTCTTTTCATTCTCTTTAATTTGACAGGGAGCGATGTTCCGTAAAAATAGATTTATGTTGTAGAGATAAATTTAAATCCCGTAAATTTGTTATAAATATTTATTTTAAAAATGCAGATAAATTTAGCAAACCATATTTTGCTATTCACGACTACACCGAATAATTTTTTCACTGCATCTTCACTGCATCTATTTGTCATAATGTTATAAAATCATTATTGATACATATTTAATTATTCTCGATATAATAAAAACACTGTTAAGCATCATTGGAAACAGGGCTTAGCTGCTAGGAATCAATAAAAAATATATATTTTAATTTCAATAAAACAAATACTTTTAAAAGATACCCTAATAGTATTTTATACCTTTAAAATGTAAAACAATTACTATAATAATTTTCATAAAGTAACTAAAAAAAGTCCCTTCTTTTAAATATCTCGAGTTACAAGAAATATCTCTTGGGTACTTCATCTATAAATATATTTAATATAATATTGTGTTACTTCATTACAACATTGAAATGGAGCTTACCTCAGGAGATACAAGCAGATCGTTATCGTCTAACATGGCCTGTACACAGTAGCCCAGGATGAAACATGCCCTCTAATTGAGCATCGTTCTGAGGCTTATATCCTAGGGCTATGATACAAGGTTATAAAAAAAATAAATGTGAAAATAGAAAATTAAATTGAACCATTACTTAGCCTTATATTTGAAGGCGTGAAGCTTAGGTATCTTCATCAAACCCAATTTCCTTGAAAGCTTTTTGTGGCTTTACCATGTAGAATCTTTTTCACCTTTTGCACTTTTCTTTTTAAATCTTCAAGGAAACACAGTTTATACAATTTTAAACAAAATTTATAAAATTCATGATTTTATACTGTAAAATTTTTACATTATGTTTATTTTTACAAGATTTCACTACGTATTCGCCAAGACAATAAATATCTCACAAATTTCATTTTTAATGCGATCATTTATCCACTGCTATTTCCGGTGCTTTCTTTACATCTTACGATTAATAAGTAAAGAAAATTACAATTGAATCTAGTAATGCGATGGCATTAAAAAACGTTCGTGTTACAAATACTAACAATGCATTAATCATTGCGGGCGACAAAGCAAACGTCGCACAAAAGATCTGAGTTAGCGGTGTCCCGGCCCACAAATTGATGTGGTTTCGTGACTTGGTGTCTGCCAGATTGAAGGTTTAAACATTAATAACAACTTTGCTGTCTTTTTTCTACTTTATTCGGTTATTTTGTTACATTTTTATTTGCGCCCGGAGCGAGAATTTATTGTTTCCTTTGTTTCATGAACTAGTTTTTGTTACTATTCATGGATAGTGATCTGTCAAAAATTCTTTGAATAAATATTTTCTACATATTTGTTACATTACTACAATGTCAGTACTGTGTTTAATTTGTAAAGCTATTTAATTGTTCGATAATGTTTTACGTAAGCAGTACAAAATTATTTAGAGCATTAGTCTTAAAAATTCTGCGCTACTTCTTGAAGCATTCATGAACTTTGAAGGCGTTCGTCGGCCTGCTAAGAGTTTGTGGTCATCTCGGCTATCGATCGCCTCTAAGCCGCTTCGTTTATGCAGGGTCACATGCCGGATTAACCTCGCTAATATAAATTTAGATCGTGGTAAATACAAGTTTTACGTTAAATATGTATATTTATGAAATTTCATGGCGTTTTATTTAAATTATTGTAACATTTTTCAGAGAGTCTTGCAGAAACATTCTTTATTTTATTTTTGTGACATTTTATAAAACTAAAATGATTGATTGATAGAAGATGTTGGGCAACACAGGATTTTTTTTCGGGAAAAACCTAATTATATTCGTATTCCTCAGTAATTAAAACACAATGTTGACATCCCATAATTAACCATTAATTTAGTTCTAGATAAACTTCAACCGAAATGAAAGACTTTCAATCCGTCCGCTGTAAAAGAACAAAAACTTTGTTACACAAAAGAAACTGTTCAATTTTACTTTGCAAAGCTTAAAGAAGACAGATGTTTATAGTTCTGCAACTACACCGGACTTGGAGATCGCAGTATTGCAATTTGTTGGAAAAGAAATGTCAATAATTTCCCGAGAGACGCCGGGCCCGACGCCGCACTCACAATTTATTGCCCGGATTCACCTTCAATTACAGCTATCAGTTGCACTCGCACGTGCCTTTAAAAGCTCCTCTTTTTAACCATATTCTAGTATTTTATTAATGTATTTACCCGTCCAATACTTGGCGACACTCTACGTCTGCTGCAATATCGTATGTGCATATTTGCTCTAAGAATTGAAACCATACAAAATGTAAATTGAATGGAACTTGGAATTTATATGAAAGTATGTGAAGTTTTATAACTTTGAACTACATAATTATTTATAAGTTTTTCTAATGCGGTTGTAAAGTGTGAAAATTAAGAAGTTGCTAAATACACTTTTCAATTATTGTTGTTATAGAGCCTACCACATACATGTGTTTATGTACCGTCGTCTTTGACTAGTATAAAGTTGTTCCTTTTCCCCCTCTACACCTAGGCAGACGATGAATGGTGGATGCATCGGTAAATGTAAATTACCTACTGTGGCTGTCTACGGCTAGACATATTACCCCGTCTTCACATCGGCGAACGACATCCGCAGATGACATCCGCGTATGTGTCTGCTGATGTGTAGAGGGGACTCTATACAAATACTCCTCATAATGCCGTGTAATGTCTGAACATCTAGCACCGTTATAGTCCTTTAGTGGACTACGCCATAATGACTACTCTTAATGTCTGCTATTTGGCAAATGTTTTTGTCCGTGATTTGAACAATTTATTAGTTGGTAAAGGCTTTTTGTAAAGTTTGAAATAAAAAAAAACAATTTCCAAATTTATTGCATTGATTTATTAATGTTACCATCTACATACATTTGAAAATATAATTGTCTATGAATAATAACAAAATTTAACATATTTTAGGGCACTACTTACATTAGTCGATTAAACGATTAGAATTTTAAAACCATATTCCTAAATGGACATTAGCCGGTCTTTACACGCTGAATCGTCATTGGAAAAAGCAAAGCTTACGAATAAACAGATTTCGCTTTCTGATTGGCAATTAATCAAGTCAGGCTACGTCGAATCAAGATGACTGACGATTAATTGCTCAGTGACGGGTTGAGCTTGTAGCCAATGTACGTTCCAATAACCCGCTATATTAAAATATAAATACTACAAACCGCAGATTCATTTTTATTACAGAAAATAACTCCTATGTATTAAAGTTTATTTCCGTGTGGGAATTTTTATTCACATCGTATTTATGTGAGGATTTCATTGAAACGAGTCATGTCTAGCATAAATGGATGTTTATTTAAACAATTTAAAAATAGACCAATGTTATCGTTTACGTTTAAGTACCTCGATCCACATATTTCAATATGATATAGGCAAACTGTCGAAGAAAAATCTAACTTTCTTGTTTCTTTATATTTCCTTGCTAAATTGGCCCAATATGAGATTGTAAGGATTTGACTAGTCTAGTTTTATGAATTTTATTGTCCAAATCACGAACAAAGTCATTTGACAAATAGCAAATAATAATAATATAAATGATTTTATAGTGGCGCCAGTGTCTACTAAAAGACTTTTACGTTAGATGTTACAATGTTAAAGAGAAGTATTTCTGACATTAAATGCAAGTTAAAAGAAGTGATATCTAAATGTATGTTGTAGGCCCTTAAATAAAACTACCGAAAAGTATAATTCTCTCATTCCTCACGCTTTACAAAGGCCTTAACCAACTTATTAATTGTCTAAATCAGACACAAAAACATTTGACAAATAGCGCACATTAAGAGTAGAAATGGTTATAGCGTGGTCTACTAAAGGACTATTACGTTAGATGTTAGAACGTTACACGATATTAAGCGGGGTATTTGGGGCACGAACAAGAAGTGCCGATAAGGAACATTAATGACATTGTGTGAAGACTAAGTTTTAGTCGTTAACAGTTTCCGTATTATATCATGAAACCCAAGCCGGCCGATTACTGTTTTACGCTAGTATGTTGTCTAGCATTAGCCGCCTGACCCGACTTTGTATGTACTACATTAATCGTATTATGTACATACAAACCCTCGTTTATAATCACTCTATCTATTCAAAAAAAAAACGCATCAAAATCCCTAAGGTGGTTTTAAACATCTAAGCAGACATAGGGACAGACAGCCGGAAGACACTTTGTTTTATACAATACTAGCTTTCCGCCCGCGGCTTCGCACGCGTGGGCTGCTAACTTCTGTATTTTTAGAGGAGCACAACAAAAGTTTAAAAAAATTACGATCGCAGGACCAGTGATATATGCGCATGTCTATAGTTTTTTTTAATAATTTTCTATGGAAATAGGTTTGACCAAAATCTCACAGAGCGCGCGCCTCTTTAAAAATACAGAAAATAGAAGCCCACGCGAGCGAAGCCGCGGGCAGAGAGTTAGTTATTTTTTGAAGGTTTTTGACGATTCATTGAGCGTTTTAACGTAATCTATACGTTAAGAGTATAAAAAGGCATGTCCGCAACTCAACCAAAATCTCACATTGTCACGTGGTATGACATTTTCACGACTTTAGAAGCGTTTATCTCAAAAAATATTTAATTTAGCAGAAAACGCATTTAGAAACCTCGATATCAATTTTCCAATAAAACCTCACTCAATGTTGTATTCCCGAATTTATTTTTTTGCCCTCCGTTTACATGTTTGGAGAGCCACCTTAAAAAATGTATTTTTTTTAAAATAAAATGCAGCCTATAAGTTGCACCTAATATTGGTCTATCAGCATGTGAAATTTTATAAAAATCTGCCCAGTGGTTATTACGTGATTAACGCACATACAAACAGATAGACAGACAAACAGAAATAAAACATTTTAACCATGGTTTTGGTATCTATAGAACATACATATTGCATACTAATTACTCTTTTTGAAAAATATTTAATGTACAGAAATGGTTCGGTTACTATTTTATTATATGTATAAAAGAACTGTCCAATCTTTACAATTTAATAACTGTTATATTTTAAGTCCGAAGTATATCCTAAATGAAATATAACAAAAGTGTCACTGTTCATGCTTGTATGATCCTAATAATTCTCTTATATTTTTTTTGCAAAATATTTACATTTTCGATATCTGTCGTATACTTCTAGAATGAAAGAGACTTGTATGTTTGCACGCATTTAACGCATACTTGCTTATGGACGCAAATAATAACTTCTGCATGTTGGTTAGTCTTTGTTGTGATTGGCCGCCATGAACAAAATCTACTTTGGAGATTAAAAGAAGGCTTTATTTATCATTAAAAAGTACTGTGCAAACAACAGCTAAAAAGGTTCAACTGAATGTGGTTCAACTGAACTGAATGTGAAAGGTTCAACGCATTGATGATGTGTTTTGATGGATAACTTTAAACCCTCATATCTTTTTTATTTTTTAACCGATTTGAATGAAACAAACACTAAAACCTCCGGGGGACTTGTCGTAATAAATAATCGAAAACGACATTTAAATCGGTTAAGCCGTTTTGGAGTTGACTGCGTACAAACGCCCGACAAACAGACAAACAGACAAAAATTCTAAAAATCATTGTTTTGAGTTCAGAATCACAAATGAAACACGAAACACAAATTTTTTCTTGAAAATATTAAATGTACAGACACGGCTAGTCTACGATTTTATTATATGTATAGATAGTTCTAATATTTGTCGGGTCACCAGTTATATACATTTTTAAAAGCTGAACAAAATTAAAAGATACATCCTGGGCATAAATAAAATGATTATTCTGTTACATTAGTATGCTTATTTAAATTCTGCGTTAAAATAAAACACGAAAACATATAGAGGAAGGCAGAACATCAGAGAAATAACAAATGAAGGTAATGGAGGCGGGCACTGTACCTCTTGCTACGTCTTTACAAAAAAGTAGGTCAAGACGCTTTTTGTTTGAGTAACGTACTCAAAGTTTAGTTAATTTCTCTTATTGTCTTTCACTTTATTTGAATAATGTACTGCGTAAAAGTATTTTTTCCTTAAGGCTTGCATTGTATTGTTATTACATATAACTTTGTATATCAATTACTCTTTATGATCTTTGACTCAAATTTATTTATACATATTTATTCGTATTATTTTCCGCTGTGTTCACTTCACCAGTAAGTGAGATACTTATGGTGTGTGAAAAATTGCATATTTTGTTTACTTTACATAACACTCAAAATAGAAAAGGCATTGAAAAGATAGTAGGAAACAATCATACGCGTTTTATCCACTTACGTAATTGTTATCACAAGTTCATGACCGCTTCGGTTCGCGGAGTTAGTAATCTTTATGCCCCCCGAAATGTAGGTAAAAAGACTAGCTGGCATCGTGCCACGACATGACGGCGGCACTCTTACAAACACACTTTAAAATAACATAGCTTATAGCATAAAATTTTAATGCCTCCCCGACTGGATTAAAACGAAATGTCTTTTTAAGTAGCTTTTCTTCTTTTAACTTCACGATTTCACTCCCTATCTGATCATATAAAAACTAAAAGCTTGTTAAAGCCTTAACTCATTAGGTCCTATACGGAGTTGTCATCATGTACGTAAAACTAGGGCTGACGTAATCTTGATATTTGAAATCTGTAACACATGATACATAATATACGCGTTTCTCTTTAAAATTATGTATCCAGCGTAATAATTTACCATTAAATGAGTTATTAACGACGTCGTAACGAATAATTTATTAATAATCTCTGAAGAACAGCTTAACTCCGCCGTCAGAAATAAACAAGAGGAAATGAAATTTCTAAATGGGCTTATTTTCAGTTTTTATCTCTGTGTTTCGGGCGAGGCGTCTGCATATTATTACCATCTTTTACTTTTAAAGAACGTTAATTTTAATATTCTTTGTAGCAATAGCGGAAATTCCTCAAACTTACTTGTATTTGAATTATGGCTCTGTATAAAAGACGATTATATTTTGTAACAATTTATAATGATTTTATCTTCGCTTTTAAAAAGCCACTACACGTTTCAATAAAGCTATTTTTATTTTAAACCTGTAAAGGCTTTATACGGGGGATTGAGGATAGAGAAGCTTTATCGGCTTACGTCTACGCTTCAGGTTTAAATTCATTTATTTGATGCATACCTGCAATAGAAATTGTGCATGACAATATTATAAAAAATATAATACCTGAACATGATTGTAAAAAATTAATACCAAAGTCAAAGAAACCAAAAGTAAGAGTTTTATTTGCCTCAAAAATTGAAGTGAAGGAATTGAAAAGATCTTCGATTTAATGGAATATTATTATTTTTTTAATCTTGATAATATGTTATTTCAAAAATTTTAAGTTAACTCTTATTTAACTTAAATATATCTCTGTAATCATTAACAAAATTGTAAAATTGATGTCAGAATTACTACTTCAAACTGTAGGCTAAAGTTATCTTCAGTATATTTTTTTAAACATATTTTTATTTAAAAGTACCTCATTAACTTATATATTAATTTAAATATTAATTGTACAAATTAAATAACAAGACACTATAACGAGAGAGCAGTAATAGTTTACTTATTCACAAACAATGAAGGTAAGAAATTTTAATAAGAAACTGTTTACCTAAGGAGGTAACGATGCGCGGGGTGCTAAAGGTATTCTATAAGAAATGCGAAATACTTGCAAAATTTCAGATTAAATCTTACATTCTAAGCATTCTTAGACGGGATGACACTTCACAACAAGTGTTAACCTATTATATCGAGTTCTCTTATCTATAATTACATGAAAGCTAGACGCACGTGGGATTTATCATATTAAGTACATTACCGATGTGTCTGACGATTTGGCTTCCGCATTCATACTATCTTTACAACTGCCGTCAAGAATTAGAGCAATATTACAGAAAAAAATATAAACGACTTTCAAATAAAAATAAATCTCATTAAAATTAAATTTATTTAGAAATAGCGCTGTTATAAATTTTGATGTACAATGTAGTTCTTGGTTACGTGAATTCCAATCTTTCAAATGCAAATAAATAGAGTTTTAAAATCTGAAAAGCAGTAAGTCCTCCCAACCCATGAAAGTCTTAGTTACTATCGTTTCCTAAATTACTGACCGTGTTGCGTTAAATCAAATTAATATTAAAAATCAAATTATTTAAATTAGGAAGTGAAATAAATAAAAGTATGTTTGTAAATACAATGTGTACAGTTAGATGGGACGTCGCCTCCAGGCGTCATTACCGCTCGTTAGAACAAACGCAGCGCTCTCTGATGGAACCATTTAAACCTACTCTGCTAACGATATCCACGTGCACTTACATACATTTCTTTTATTCAATGTTACATCATTAGAGTTATTATAAGGTGTCGTTTTTTTATATTCAATTAAGCGAACATTCGACCATTGTTGCACCTGATCTTAAACGATAACGATCTAGGATGGAACATAAGAACTTAATAAGTGTCTATTCACATTTGCTTTTATATCATAATTTTATACACTTATAAGAATTTCGGGCTAATATGAAAGTTGCTTAAAAGTAAAAAAAAATCTTATCCCAACAATGGTAATCTAGAACACGATTAACTAAACTTCTAAGTTATATTAATCTGTTTGTAGACAAAAATCTGTCAAATGCATATAGAATAAAAAAAATCAAATAGCAGTTATTACTAGCCATCAACATAAGTCTTGTGGTCGCATCTTTATCTACAGATCGAGGGGTCTCAGGTTCCAGGGGGGGGAAAAAAAGTTTTTTGAGATTTTTTCTAACAAAACGTCGCAATACAACCCCTTAGTCTCGAGGTTTGCGGTGTTAGAACACCTCCGCTTGATCTCTTTACAGTCGTGTCGTTCTGCTGTCCCATTGGATTATGAGAGTAAAGAATTAGAGAGTGCACCTGTGTTTGCGCATATTCTTGTGCACTATTATATCTCCTGCGTATCTGGATGGTATCTGTTGAGATTGACCACCACAAACGATATCGATCTGAGAGGCATTATTTTTTTAAATTAAGGAATGAAATAATTAAAAATATATTATTAAAACAATGTGTACAGTTAGATGAGACGCAGCCTCCAGGCGTCATTACCGCTCGTTAGTACAAATACAGCCCTCTCTGATAGAACTATTTAAACCAGGGCTAACGATACGCACCTGCACTTACAATTAATAAATTTAATGAGATGTATGTTACTTACATCATTAGACCTGAAATAAAATTGAATTATTCGGGATAACATATTCTTGGTACATTTACTTGGTATATTTATATTGAGATATCGGTCGTGTATCTTACGATAAACAGATAACTAATATATTTTTTCTTAAAAATGTTAACACATACACCCATACTTAACAACTTTGACAATCCAAATTTTTTATTGAAAGCAATTTCGTTTTAATATCTGGAAGCAAAGTAAAAGGAAGGTCAGTATTTTATTGTTTTAGAAACAAAAAATGGTCATAAAATATTTCGCCGTTATTTGACAAATTTAAAATTCCGAACATTATCTATATATTGTGTATTTTACATTACCTAGTCATATTTTCTCCTTTTACGCCACAGGCAAAAGACTCAAATTAAATTTTCCTCACCCCTTCGAAACCCTTGTAACTAGATTGTAACGAAAGCCTCGTGAAAATAATCTAAGGTACAAATTTAATAAACGTATTCCATAGAAATACTCCAGACGTAAACCGATTTTTACAACTAATATGAATAATGAGTATTCGAATATAATCTGATAACACAAATTAGTTCCTAGGGATAACCCCAATAATGATTAAGTACCTAAATTATTTTTTTGGATGATAATATTTTTTTATTCTTAATATTCGCTAAGACTCGATTTTTCTATACTTGCTTAGTTTATACAAGGAGGGTGCACGCATCTAGCACGATCGAGACTACTTCAATGAAATTCATGAAAAAACTGAATTATAAATTATTCTTGGATAAGTACAGACACACCTGATTTGTGTTTAATGGTTTACTTTCATCCTAAAGCAAACCTTTAAAAAACATATTGCTTCCCACGAGTTGGGAACCAACGAAAGCTGAACCAACATACAGGCGCAATTTCATTTGCAGCGCAGAACAATATTGCTACCCACAGCCAGCTGTTTTTGAATGAAATTACAAAATAATAGTGAAACAGATGCACTGTTTAATATCTTGGATTCTTTTAACACTTCAAAATATAAAGGTATTGTCCAAATTCTTTTGCTTTAATCGTCATATTCACAAATGTTGTCGTAATGTTCTAAAAATACGGTTTTATATCTATTATCTTCTTTATTCATTTGTATAAATGAATTAAAAACGAAAAGGCCAAGGCACTTGATCATTAAAACTATTTTTCACGTCTCAATTTCCTTAACGCTTGCAAATGAAGAAATTAGACATTATAAATTCCGAGATAATGAAAGAGGGGTTGCGGGGTATTAATCTCGAGGTCTGGTAAACAAAGTGGAAGCCTCATTAAGTGAAGCTAGCCGCTGAACCAGTCAGGCCATCCATCACTCTTAATAATCACCGCTGCAAGCGTGAGCATTGCAGCCAACCCGACATTATCTTTGAAATTAATAAGTTAGAATGGCCACTGTAATCGATACCGAGGAATTACGGTGCCCTACTTCCTTCACACAACATATTATGTGCAAACTTTTCCAACGTAATTACGGGGTGTTGAATAAAATATAAATATTGTTGAAAAGTAAGTTTTATTCATTAAATCATAAACATTGAAACATTAAATGACTTAAATATATATTAAAATTATTGAAATATAATTTTAAATTAAACAAAATATATAAATACATTACCCACACATAAAAATCCCAGATCTTTCAATTCCAATCAATAAATGCAACAGTAAACTTACGTTTTTAACGATTTTATTGATCTAAATCATGAAGGTTAACAGTTTCATCAAGATTAGTTTAACTAATTTGGTTTAATATAGATTTTTATGATCTCCTATTCTGAACACGCGCCCGGATCTGAAAATAGCCCAGAATACTCACCTGGATTGCAGAGACTTTTTATTTCAATGTAAAGTTATGGGTCAGGATGGCAATAAAAAAGAATTGGATTCGTTTTACCAAGAAGATTTGATAATGTAACTGCTGAATTAGATAAGCAGATATTTTAAAGTTATTTTTAGTGATAATTTTAAATTGCTGATAATGGAATATTTAATATTAATAATAGTTATAGCGAGTAATAGTAGTTGTAGTGTTGTTTGGAATAGTACTTCAAGAACAGTTGAAAAAAACATTGAAAGAACTCTTCATCTGTTTGATTTACATCTGCTTTAAATGCCTCGCACGTAACATAAATAGAAAAGAATAAATAAAATATCCCTCGAATTGGCAATGAGTCTGGAATATCAAATTAAAGTGGAAATATACGGGTAAAGATAAAAGGCGGTGGAGCGCGCACGGGGCTAAACTTTGAAACCTCAGCCAGAGCGTGGTAATTATTCCGTCTCTGCTACTTCCATTCACCGACAATGGTCGCATTGTTACATTTATTTCACCAAGATGGAGTTTATTTGCCAAAAAGTATTATTTTGGCTTTGAACCAATGAGTTACAGTTACAGATTGGACCAAATTATGTTATGCTAGTTATTGAATCGTAAAGGCCTTTTTTCTTATCTTACAAACATTGAAGTATGTAAATATTCAATCGTTTAAAATGGTATGATAGAAAAATAACAGATTTTTCATTGGTTATATGATTTTTACTAGTCGATAATGTTAAATGACAAATTTTATTGATTGCGTTTGATAGTTCATCCTAAGATTCAAAAATCGATAATAGTTATGCTCAGAAGTAATAACAGCGTGGAACTATTAAATAAAGCATTTTAAATATGCCGAGTTTATGAAAGTAAAATTTAGTGTATGGTAGAAGCAAAAGCAAATCTTTATTATACTCTCAAGTAAGTATATCTGGCACTATCCTTCAGTAACTATTTTTTAGTAGACACTAGATAAGGTTTACTGACGCAGACAAGAACATAACCTTCGTGTAACTTAGATATCTTATATCATGGCCACGACTTAAAACTTTGACGGTATCAATGTAGATGAAAATAAACAAATTTTTAAACAAAGTGCAAATGTGCCTTTATGACTACCTACTGATCACACATTTTATGTGATTGAGCAAAATCATCCACAATTAAGCCTTAAAACATCTAAATATAGAACCTTAAAAATTTATAAAATTACTAATTTATACAATTAAAAGAATAAGGTTTGTTTTACAATAATTATGTAACTTTTTGCCGTAATTATTTGAAAACCGAAATAATTACGAAGTTGACTCTACGTTAACAGTGAGTTGTATACGAGTTCAACCCCTAATTAATTTGAATTAGAACGCGTGTTGATTTACTACATATTATTTTATCTTTTAAATAGCAATTTGTATGTTTGTTGAGGAGGAGTAAAGTAAATTAATTAGTATGCAGATTAGGTGAACAAAAGCCTCCGGGATTAGCTCCGTAAATATAATTAAACAAATCCGGCCCGTCGCTCGAAAAGCACGATAATTCGTCCACTATTATGGAAATCACTTTGAAATATTTAAATCTGTGACAATATTTTAAGAAAAACTATTGTAAAAAGGATGGCTATAATATTTATGTGCAATAAGTTTTACTACACCTACGTCGAATCAATGAAATAGTAGGTATTACAAATCAGTCTTCTTTATTTCATCTATAACAAAAAATTATGTTAAACTAGCTGTACATGCCCGGTTTTACATATATATTGATTATTATTGACAGACGTTAGCAGTCCTTGTTTCAGACTAGTGACATCACATAATGACAGCAATAGATCATAACTTCAGATATTCAATGAACCAGCATATAAATCATGTTCAGATGCAGAGTTATCACTGGACTATATGCACATCTGATTTATAATTTCACATTACGCATGACGACTCCATCTCACTTTAGTATAGTAGTTTAAATTCTAACTTTAATAATAAAAAATGCTGGATATATTTGGAATTATTTATAAATTGTATACGCCATAGCTTGAGTGATTATACGTACATATTTTAAAAATTCACAACAATGCATAGTCAAAAAAGTATTTATTCTTTGACTGAATCGAAAAAGGTTCCTTTCAATTAAATGGAGCTGTTTTTCTCTAAACCGTATTTTAAGAAAATCTTTGCTGCTTTAGAGCTTAAAGCGTATGTACGTCTTCAATAGCAAATGTATCTGCTTTGTGTTTTGTATTCGTTAAATCTGGCTTGTTCAATCTCAGTGGTGTCCACGATTTATTTCGATCGCATCCGAAATGAGAAACTGGGACAACGCTTCAAAGGGATTCAATTTCCAAGGGAATTTATTAAGGCTGGAAAATCGTATGTGACCTGTTTAATGCTCTTAGGATATCACATTTCTTATAACGCTTTACGTAGAGTTCCGCCGTAAAAATATTATTGCTTTTTATGAAGGTGAATATCGGCATACTTGGCAAACTTTAGGCTATTATATTTTAGTTAGCTACTCGCCGCATTTGCTGGGCTGTAAATAATATATTGTTGTGACAATATTAATTGTCAACCAAACTTATCTATGAAATAATATTTGTTCTTTGTTGAATGTTTTATAAGCGCGTTTTTATTTAAACGGAAATTTTGCTTTAAATTGTACTATAACTTTGACGTTTTTTTCGTTATTTTAAAATATCATATGCTTTTAACAAATATGAACACGAACAGAGAATGAATAAAATGTTTTAAAATAAAGCTAAACAGCTTCAATATTCCATAGTTTATTTTGAAGTGCTATGATCGAAAGTTCATCCATCACACGCGGCGAGAACAACACATCACCGCGCTCTATTAAATTTACAAATTTTATAGCAAAATATGAATAATGGCGATAAATAAAATTCATATTTATTGCTTTTTATTTATAATCATAACACATGTCTAGCTTTATTTTTGGTATTCTATTACCGATAACGTATATATGAACATGGAACGAAGGTACAAAGAAAGAATAAAACGAACCCTTTTGTCAAATATAAATGGCAGTAAGAAAGTCAATGAGCCGTTCGTATCAGAAGATTTTATGTATGGACGATCTTTATTTACTATAACCACCTTTCGCAGAATATATTTTCGACCCAGACCCCTTTCTTGAGTATATCTTGAAACAGTACTAAACGTAATGACATATTTTTTTCATTCGTTAAAATTAATAGACAATGGATATATAGGGTTTTCTACGATTCTTTCTTAAATATAAGAATAAGAAGAGAAGAATTAATCATAATTATGAAAAAGCAATCTAACACCATACAAAACATACCAACAGTCAAACTAGTACACTAGCTTTTTAAAATAACAGCATCACCGTGATAATTAAATAGATTTAGTAATTTTTCAAAAGAGAAAATCTAGAAATTCATCAGATAAATCTATATTCTTTCTATTATTACGTTAATTAAGTAAATGTTATGAATCTGTCATTCTTACACAATAAGCATCCCATTGACTTTGGTGCTTAGAGAAATTTTGTAATTTTTTACACTGTAGAGATTCATAAAAAAATCTGAATTTAATTAATAATTTGACTTTTACACGATTAAAAAGAATATTTGAATCTCTGGCTATTCTAGGATTAATATCAACCAAGACGAATGAAATAAATTGCGAAAATTTTAACCTGGATAATGCCTAGAAATACATAATGTTATTATTAACATGTGTCTAAGTTTAGTTAATGTTATGAATCTGTAATTATTGTAGTATTTCGTAAGTAGTACCCGAGTTCGTCCGCACCCCCAGCGGCCGCCCACTCAGACCACAGGTGCGGTGTAAAGCCGTTTTATAGCACTTTAAATAAACGCACAAATTTAGTTTTACTACACAGCTGTTACCTAGATTACCATTTAAATGAATATTTTAAAGAAAATGCAGTTAAAATTTATATTAAACGCCGCTTTAGATACAGGTATTTATAATTTAGGATCGCCTTGTTTTTGTAAGCCTTTCAACCTTATTAGAGAAACAATCATTATATGTGTTCATATTCCTTACAAATGTAATAAAATTTGTTGTATTCATAAGATATGATGGATTTAGGATCTCCTTGGTTAAAAAGTGTTCATTATAGAGCTCTAATTATATTTATCTATGATAATGAAACCTCTTTTTTATTTATAATACAAAAACATAAAAAAATCTGCTGGAATCTACTTTGAAAGAGACGATAAAATATATTAAAAATCTGTTTCACTCATACGTAAAGAAAATTATTACGGCGTATTTCATTCGAAAATATTCTAGAATAAATATTTGAATGAAGTTCTTCTAGACATTGAGGTTGCAATAGATAACGTTCTTCTGGGTTTTATCGGCGAGAAATATCTGATATTACATTTCCGTGCAGTATTTTTGATTCCACGCGGGAATCAGGTGTAAAAGTAGGTTACGAACGATATATCTCCTCGGAATAACTTATGAAGCGTTAAAATATTTTATATGCAGCTTATTTCGTCGATTGTATTACCACAAATATTTTATTTACAACGCTTATTTACATTCTCCTACTAACTAAAATTCAGGTTGCAAACAAGGATTCTTACTACTCTGACTATTTCGCGTATAAAACGATAACAAAATAATTATGATTTATATTAAAATTAATTTCAATAGACACATTGCAATATTTTAATATGAAAAAAGCAGGCGGTGTTTCAAATAGGCTAAAATATCACGTGCATCACATATTTCTTTATTTCACTTGAAATAAAAGCTATTCTCGCATCTATAAAAATATTCCAGCACAACCGCACTCGTCACTAATGAAAATAAGTGGGCTTCTACCTTTACATATTTGCGTTAGAATTCTCTGAATATTTTTTGTATTCTCTCAAGCGACATGAAATTTGCCCTGCATACAAAGTTAGCACGATGTATGCGTTCACATCCCACTGAACCTTATCTGCAAAACGCTGCAGTATTGACGCAGACTGCGGTAAAACCATATCGGTTTTCCCAAATATCATTCTCCATAAAGACATGTGTGGAAATATCTTACAGGCCGCACACTCAATAGGCAAAACTAAAACTTAACGCTTATTGAGTAAATGTCTATCATATCATTCATAAGTCATAACTGTTTAACTAGATTTTGGGTTGCTACAGGTCCATTAATATCAAAGAATAGGTATATTAGGTCGATATTGATGAATGAAACTGCTTGTAATATAATAACAAAATATTAAAGTTTTGCTGAGGAAGCCATGATCTAAGCACAGTAAAATTTTGTAATTTCATAAAATAAAATAAGATTGTCTAAAATGAGATTATTTGTTTTTGTTTAGAGGGGAAGGACTCATTGAATGTTTCTGATTATTAACAATGTAACATATAGAAAATAGATTAAGTTATCTGAGTTTTTAATGGCTATTTGCCGAACCAAATCAAAATTCAATGTAAAATTTAATAACACAAAACCTTTTTCCAAAAAATACATTTATCCGAAAATTAATAACGGGTAAAGTATGTAAGTCATTTACATTATTCATACACATAAGACATATATCTCACAAGGGTGTAGATAAAAACAAGCGAAAAGCGGAAATAAACTGAATAAAACAGTTTATTAGCAAGACAAACACCTCGGTGTGAACAAAGAAATAGCAAAAGGAAGATGACAGCTCGGGAGCACACTCACAACTTCTGGTTGACACTGAAAGGACCCTCAAGACAAGCCTAAAGTGGGTCGTGTCTAACTCAGGATGTTTGAGCAATATAAACTTGGTCAAGGTACGATAAAATTATGCTTCATTTGTTTGTTTCTTGACTCGAGCTTTCATGCAGGTGCCTGTTATAGTGCAATATTTAGCTTGTGTTCTCAAATATCATTGATGAATAATCTAAAGCGAATACAACTCGATAGCTAATACGAATATTTTAATATACAGCATACCGCGTATAAAAATAAAATACCCATGGCTTATATTGGATAGTGTTTGAAAGTAAATTTGCGTTAAATGATTTCAAGTCAAAAAATGAGTTACATCATTATTTTAAAATGTATATCAAACACTTATTCTAATCAGTTAAAATATATCAGTCCTTCTTAGTCAGAATTACAGGAGTGAGATGGAGCTTTTACTTCATGAGAACACGATTATCTGTGAGCACTGAGAGCTTATAACTTCAGCTTTCGCAAAGTTATATAAATTAGTGCTGCAAAATTTTAGGCTTAACTAGGTGTAGTTATTCGTGGCGGCATTATACAAAACCTCACTTCGGGGAGCGTTTTGAAACTAAATTAGGTATTTAAATAAATGTGAGTTGTTTAATCACAACACCGCATCATTGTGCTTCTCGGTGCTTACACATACAAAGGGAAATTATTTTGCGACAGAAATACAAATATATTGCTTCCAGATTCTTAACTTTAAACACGGTAAATTTTATCCGAGGTTTTATAAATAGACCGTTATAAGAAGAACTGTATCTAAAAATAGAAGTTGTTCAAGAAATAACTGACGACCGCTTCATAGATAAATGCATTTTAATAACGTTCATTCACCTTTCTTGCTTCGTTTTAGATTACAAATATACTATTATACGCCAAGGTTGACTCAGGAATTCCATTTGCTGAAATCTTGTTTCTACATCGAATGGGTTAATGCAGTAAGAAATATTCAAATTTTACATTCCGATCCGGGTTATTAATCCTATATAAGCGTTATTGCCGGTCCAACGAGCCGTAAGCGATATCAAAAGCTATGCAAATGATTTTCAACCCGTTAATTTTTAACCTACATTCCTTAAATGAAATTTTTAGAAAAATACTTTTTTAAGCGCATATATAAGCCGCGTTTTTAAGCTTTTACAACAATATCTAACATCTTATTACTCTCAAAACCTAAAGGTTTTGTAAGTAACAATAAATTGTTATAGATATATGTAATAATTTGAAGATAATGATAAAAAAATACAAGCAGGATTTAGAATCTCGTTTTCTTTTAACTGTTTTATTTGACTATAATATCATTATAAATTCAAATTATTTTTGATTTGCATAAAACAAGGTAGGTGCATAATATAATTATGCACAATTTTATTCTTTATAAAATACTTTTTGATTTATATGTTTTACGTATACGTTTTGTTCGGTTCTACTTTTTGAGTTAAAACTCTATACTAATATAAATAAAACCTTTATTGAACTCAAGAATGTAATATCGCGAGTGAATGTACCGTCTCCATTGTTGCCAAGATGTTCCAATAAATTACATTAATTAAACCTGCGAGCTATTTCGGACGTATTTGCCTACTTTATGTCAGTTCCTACAATTTAATTTGTCGAAAGTTCGTTTTACACATAATTCTTGTTACAAATAAGACGTGTTACCGCGATACTTAACAACGTTAACATACGACCAAATATGGAAGTGGTACCTACCTTTCATTTTCATTATGGAAATAAGTGAAAAATATTGAAATAACGTACGGGTTCAGACACTTCAAAATCTACACATATGCTTTGCTTTAACCATGTTTTACTTCATATAAAACTGAACTTCATAAAGTTACAAAACAATGTCCTTAATTCCATACAGATGAAAATAGTTGACGGGTCTTTATTCCGACAGCCATTTTTGGGGTGGTGTTTCTTTTATTTTTTGAGTATAATAGGAGAGGTATTATACAAGTTTTCATCTTGCCTCAAACACTTACCCAAATAATAGTCCTAGCTCTCGGAATATTTATCATGTGAGATGGTTAGCGTAACTTTCAAGCTTGGCTGATAAGTCTAAATTAATGAAGATTGTCTGGATAATGATTTTCCTTTTCAGCGAGTTGGAATGGTGCTTTTGTATTTTTATAACATACCTACATTGCTCCGCGGCTTCATTCGCGCTTTGATTGGTTATGTAATTTATCAGAATAAAATCTACAGCTTATATCATTGGAAAATGTATATTATATAATAATATTTTAAATCGATATAAAGATAAATTCATCCACGAAGGCGCGCCCCACTCTTCTTGTGTGAAGTTTCATAGGGACACACTCATTACCCAGGTGTGAACACGCACACTAAAATAAATAGACTAAGGACAAAGTATTGCAATCACAGTAAAATATTTCCAAATTCAAAAAGTGGTGGGGCGCGTCATCGTTGATGGCACTATATTTACGGCCGTTTTCAATATTCTATCTATCCCTTGTTTTGCTTACTAAAGTTAGGCAAATCTATCCATTTTGCACTTACTTTGATTTCAATATGCTATCGACGGATAGCTTTTGTTATGACTTTTCACAATCAAATGTCATTTAATCTGAGATTACAATCTATCCATAATCTTTGATACATTATTGAAAACGGCCGTTAGTTGTTTCGGGGTATATTCAATGCAAAGAAATAAACAGACAATCAAATATTTAATTTTTATATTGGTACCAAATAGCACGCTCCTTTTTAATACAATTGTCCATGTCCTTACTCATAACCGGATATCCTGCGCATTATAAATTAGTACTTTATTTATGTTTGTTACTTTGTCGGCAGGTCGTGCAATAGAGCGGGTATGCACAGGAACGGACGGTACAGGGATGGTCACCGCCGCTCGAGGCCTCCTCGCCGCAGTCACCAGAGTCCTGCTGCTGGCGGACATGGTCGTCGTGCGACAGTTACTGTTGGCTAAGGATAAGGTTAGGTTAGGCGTACTTGCAATGTGGACGCGGAGTTTACTAGCTTACTATATTTAAATAAATAAAAAATGTATTTTATAGACGTCGCGTTGAAGTGTAGTGTGTAAATCAAAACCTTTCATTTGATACCACGCTTGCATATGTTTGTATTAAACTCGCCTATTTGACCCCCTATCTTCGTAAACCCCCTACCAACTTAGCTTATCAAAACTATTTCTCTACAAAATTTTATCAAGATTGGATTGCCGATATTCCAGGTATCGTCGACCAGAGATTTATACTTATCTAAATTCAAACTCCCCGGGCCATCTCCACTGTGAGATCTCGCTTCGCTCGATCAAAAATATATGTACACAGCGTGATTGCTTATTGATGTTTATTTATATAAATTGTTTTGTCAAAGTAGAATTGATCACAACATAAATACTTGAAATAATAATAAATAACTAGCTTTAATATTTTATTGTGATTAAAATTTTCATTATCCTGATAATTTTAAAAAATGATTATAAATTATTTGACATATGAACAGCATATTTCTCTTCAGTTAAAATTATCTTTAGTCGATAGATTGTGCGTAATAATTCAATTTGGATAGTGCGTCACAGAAGTTATGTATGCACGATAAAGCACAAAAGCGCTTTATTGATGCGTAGTCGAATCTTATCTCATTGTACGTCGTAAATGTTAAAGTTCAGAGGATCTTTGTAATTGGAAATACATTGGTAATATAGGCTATTTAATTAAACCTCCAAGGATCCAATTGAATGAATCGTATCAACAACGTATGAAACAACTTGTATATGGCTTCTGTAAACAGACACCATTCAGTGCCAGAAATTTTAAGCCGGGTTTTTATTTGAGAATTAAACACAAATCACAATGTCACAATAGCTTTTTAGTAATACTCGCAAGTACATAATTAAAAAAAATGTACATTACTCTACAATAATTCTTTGAAAGAATAACTATACTATACTTATTTTTGATATTGTCCTTCAGGTAAATGATTAATACAAATGTTAAATATATCCTTGAGAACATTTACCAAAGTTGCATTTTATTAAAATTATAAAAGTATTAGTCAAAATATGATTATGCGATAAGTCGTATAGAGTTTATCGTGTACAATCTACAAGTTTTTCCTCCAATAAAGCTGTAGAGTCGAAAACGATTATTTGTCACGACTAAACGCTATATGGAGTCACGCGAACGTCAAATATGCAAACTGATTTATAATAATATTTTCATGTATCGCCACATGTATGACATAAACTTATACGTATGCTAGCACTTTTATTTCAATTAGGTTTTGGTGAAAGCGAAGGTTTTAATATACGACCTAAATATAAAGATAAACGTTTTTGCAACAATATATCATGAAATATTTTGAAAATTTGCATAGGTATGATTTTTCATACAAAAAGCGTTTCATAAAGGACATATACAGTCCCGAATTTATAGCCTATAAAGTATTTTTATTGTTCAAGGACTTTATTACGAATTCATTCATCCCAGGTAGAGGCAATATAAAAAGAATCACTTAATTTTATTGCTTGAATATTAAAATAAGGCTACCTTAGCTTTTTTACATCACGGAAAGGTAAAACAGATGACGCGTAATCGATTAGCTGCAGATGTTTCCAATGTCGCATGATATTGGGAATCAAATTATGTGATAGGAAAAAGAGGCATAGCAATATTCTAATTCATTCATGCTTTTATATAGGCACATTTATCTATAATATATTTGAACTATAAGCTAATATTTGTGCAAAGTATGTCAAACTAACACGGCTGAAAATTTCCGTCAGAGCCAAACTAGCGGCAAACTTGTGACTGCATGCATAAAGTGTCCAAAGTTAGTTGATAACTTGACTGTGAATTCTGTACATGCGGGCAGGTGGCACGTTCATTGGATCGTCTGGAGTCGGTGTCCAACTTTGCAGAATTCGTGCGCGCTTTCACGGAGTTCGGCGGGAGTATGGTGGAGCTGGCGAGGCTCACGGCGGAGCGCAGAGCCGACCTCAGGGACGAACGACGGCGGGCGCAAGTGGCGGCTGCCAGGAACGTCCTAGAGAGGTCTACGCTTATGCTTCTTACGTCATCGAAGGTAATCAACATTTAGCATATTAGTCACTTAAACGAAGTTTTAAATTATCGTTTTTTGGAAATTATATGAAGAAGGATATTTACAGTTTTATTTTTTCAATGGTGGAAAACAGTACAATTGTTCTTACCAGTGAAAATGTATAACAATAAATATAGAACTTTAGAAACATGGAAGCATAGATGTGATTTTATACTTTTGACATGTATAACCTGTTACTAAAATGAGATTTGGGATTCGGAATAACGATGCATCCTATTAAAACGCAGGATTTATTCATTTTATATGACATAAATTTTTCCCTGTCGTCTCCTCATCGTTCTAAATATACATGACATCTATAATGAGGGCCGACGTGAATATTTCATTTAATATTAATCATAGGAAACAGTTGTTAAGGGTACGGGTGGCCATAAATTTCCCATTGGAATGTGGAGTACGCATCTCTCCCAAATTAGACCCATTCAGAGGGCTTCGTCATCAATTATGGAGTATCAACCCAATTCGGGTCCAGGCGAATTGTTGGTGACAACACTGTTTATAGATTGTAAATATTTTCTGGATGATCAATTAGTCAAACTATTAATTATATTGAGGTGGTACAAGCTATAGTTAGGTATAGTTAGAGTCCTTTATCAAACGGTAAAATATATATGTTGTTTTAAATTATTGATAAGATATTATTTAAAATAAATAATCGGGCTAATGTAATTAATAAAGATCTTAATGAGTTTTCTTGCAACGGAGATAGATACAATGTAAATACTTGTTATTACTTATTACAAACACAAAGAGCTTTTAAGCCTAGCGATTAATTTAATTTCAAGGTTTGGTTAAGAGTCTGTTTCACAAAGTGCCAAGATACAAATTAAATTTTTAGTTAATAAAGCTCCCGTATATTTCAAATTGTGCTAATGATTTCAAAGCCTTTGGATAAGAATATTATATTTTCCATTTAAGATTTAAATATACAAAGATAAAAAAAAAAAAAGAGAAATAGGATAAATAAGAAAGAAGGAATTTTTTTCGGTTATAAAGAGGTTAATTTATGATATCCACATACGTTGTATGTAGGAAAATAAAATTGGCAAAAGTTATGGTAAAGTCGTTACGGTTAAATGAAATTTAGATTCAAAATTTTTAATAATTACTCCGTACGTATCAAAACATAATGTTCCTGAATCGTTCATTAATATGACGAATTTAATTAATACCTATACATATGGTTCAGCACACAAGGTTTAAAAGGTTAAGAAATATATGTTTGAGAACAAAGGAAGGCTTAGGCAACTCGAAACTACGGAGGGCGCATTAACAACTACCCGCCCTTACAGACCTCAATTTATTAGCACTTTTGCACGAACGCTTCAACAAATATCATCTTGAAAGTACTAATCAGTTTTTTATCAAGGATTTGCTAGCAAGATGGATTAACTTAAATTTTATTGCCTTTTAAAATGTATTATTTTACTACTTTTTATATCAAGAGTAGATATTTCTACAGTCAAATCTTTATAAAAAAGGAAAACGAATAACTGTCAGATTATAAACTATAACTTATATATCACTTATCTAAGTTATATTACTAAATCCTATAGGAAGAACGGAATTGTCTGCAATTGTGTTAAATAAAGAAAACCGAAAAGAATAAACTAAACCATAATATTATACAGGCGGAAAAGGTTAATTATTCAGGAAAATGAATAATTTAACTTGCAAATTAAACGGGGGAAAACCCGGAGTGGACATTGATCCAAGTTACGTAACCCCATTCTCTAAACCTTCCGCAATCCACAATCCAATGAAGCTATTTTAACACAATGGCGAGATGTTAACATCAATGATCAATTGCATGTAATGAACATTTATATTCATATCTATAATCCGTTTGGTATGTCCGTCAACGCATAATATGCAGCAATTACATATGACAATGTCTGAAATAACAAACATAATAATGTATCAACGCGTAGGTATTTACTATACTTAAAGATAAGAGCTATTAATTTTTTTCTCTTTATGTTAACTTTATGAAATTTTAACTGAGTATTTGTTTTTTTTTTTCATATATGATTTATGCTTTTGTTCTAGACGTGTTTAAGGCATCCTGGGAGTGCATCCGCGAGGGAAAATAGAGACACGGTGTTTTGTCAAATGAGGCGAGCTATGGATCTGATACATTACGTAGTTCGAGATGGCCTACCTGGCCACGAGGAGCAATCACAAGAGGTCTGCTTAAAGATTGATTACTTATATAAATAATGTAAATTTATGACACATGGGAAAGACGTTACGCGTGAGTTAAATGTGATAGAATAACTTACCTTAGATCTGATATAAATGTTAATAAATATGTTCGTATATTTCTAAAACTCCCACATTCAAGTCTATTTCTGAGAACTGTAATATATTTCTCCTTAAAAATATTTGTACTCATGATATAATTTATTTATTAAGGTAACCTACTCTCGTGATAAAGAGCAGGTGAGATTACTTATATTAAATTTAATGAGCTTTTGTCAATTTTGTCCAATTGTTGTATTATTTCGCGTTTTCTCGAATTACATTTATTTTCTAATTACTGCACTAATTTTTTGCATCTCTGAATCACATTTTATAAATTATAAGCTTTTCAGTATCGTTCTTTGTATTTCGTATATGCTGTAATGTGTATTCGTATTTTTATTTTTCAAACAATTTTGTTTTAAGACCAAATAGTATCTCGATATCTGTCTGGTGAACGTAAAAGCGTAGGACCTTCATAAACACATCAACATTCGTGAATATTATGGCGCTTACGTGAACACAAATTGATTTAAACACTGGCTGCGGTCCAATAACTATAAAAAATACTTTTGCGACGTATTTCCCTATATTTTGTCGTAAAACGTAATACCTTAATTGGCGACTACGGGATGAAATCATGAAATATACTAGTTGAGATTTGAGAACCGAACCTGGCTGCGTCAGATCTTTGCACTTGCATGGCTTGTTGAGGAAACTTTTATGAAATTATGTCACATAAAAGATATTAATTCTATCTTTCTGATCTTGTCAGTCATCTTCACATGCATTAACATAATTATGTATAGATATTTTTAATACTGTGCTGCAATATTATGGGTGCATGAATTGTTTTATTCAAGCAAACCTCTGTTTGTTTAAGTGAGGTGATAAACTAAAGACATATGAATATCGCGATAAACTATATACATACATATTTTTGCCTGACTTCTATAATGTCCGATAGAAAAAGAGGGATAACGAAAAGATTATATAAGGACTACATTTTTTCCTTTCAAGGTACGAAAATAATTAATGAGAAATATGTGAAACGACTCCGTTATATTTTTAACAAGTTTACTTTAACACTTGTTTTACATGCCTACATGTCATTTAATTTCGTTATTATTCCTGTAAATAATAACTTACTTAAAATTTATTATATGTAGTTTCAACTTAGTTAAAATAGGTGACACTTTTGTCAGAATATGAATATAGCAAGTTCAAAAAAATCTAATGTGATTGAAATTTAAAACTTTTGTATAAATTAAAAATTATTATCACAAGAGTGTTAAATCTGTCCGTTTGTTTATTTTTCCGTTGCACACCTGTAACTGATTTTGGTTCTTTATTACAGTTTTAATGTTTGATTACAGTGTAATAAACTTCTCAAGCAGGTTTAATTTCGTTGGCTTAGCCCTTATTTACGAGATAGTGATCTTTAATACAGTTGACCCGATGGACGAAGATCTGGGTTACGTCTTGCGTGTTATAACTTAATATATTGCGCTTAATATTATAACTCGCATTTACGTATGGCATGAATTACAAGCTTAAACCCTTTATTTTTACTAACCTTATTTCAACCCTTAAAGATAAACACAACTTTTATTTTTATTGTAGTTGCAACCTTTCTCGGACAGTCAAGAACAGGTATAAAGACTTTGTTTAGGTAAAAAAATAATTTTTCCACTTTTAAAAATCAAACACACGTGCCTAATTTTGTAGAAATGTACATAATGCTTGTACAAGCCACTTTAGATAATGCTCTCCCAAACTTCTGAAATGTCACATTAATGTTAACCGCTTGTAAAGTAAGAAATATAATATAATTACACAATTATCTGCTTTGTATCATTTCTTTAAGAGTGGGGAAGCATATTTATTTTATTACTAGGAGAAATCTAACATCATCTGATTACATTTACGCTACGCTTCAGTTACTAATTTTGAAACAAGATACCTCATTTTATATTAGTCCAACTTTATGTAGGTATCTACGAAACAGCTATACACCAGCGCAATTTCACGCTATATTGGCAAACTCATAAGCTACAAGTCAATGCTTCGAGCCTTAAACATAAAATTATGTAAATCTGAAAATAGGCAGATTAGCTTACGCGTAACACCATAAGCCTAGATACTTTTGATCGAAAATACATTATCGTTTAAAATCGACGAAATTAGAAAGCTTCAATGGCCGATAAAATTCGTTCCTTTAATTTCTTTAATATATTTCTTAAATATAATTTTTTATATGCATGTTGCCGCCTGTATGATTAAACCACTCAAGACCTCACAAAAATTAAGTATAATGAATACGAATTGTATTGTTAATTTTGTACATATTGTCAGCTGTCTTGGGTCGGTTTAACCTTTTTGTCATAGACGATGCAAAAATAGATCGCGATTGGATTTTTGGTAGGCAGCTCAATGGGAAGCAGGAACTGCGTTAGGTGCTCTGCGAGGATTGTCGACGCAGGTCCGGGCAGCCAGAGCGCGCGGAGGCGCAGACGGGGCCAGGAGGAGAGCACTAGCGTCTACCCTGAGGGCGCTGGTCGAACGCACACACGACTTTACCGACTCCGCCTACACCTCGCACGAGCATCGACAGAGAATACTCGCCTTGGCCGAAAGAATAGCGTACGAATTAGAGAGATTAGTGTCAGTCGCTGTGTCTTTAGTAAGTAACATTTTATAAATAAACAATAAAATTAAACAAAACAAGTTTAATAATCATATTGAATTGCTACTTTGATGTATAAATTCTGAGCAGATGCGTATGAAAACACAAAATCGAACCGAAGGTAAATGACCTTATTTTTGAAACATCCAATTAGTACATCCACGCCAAACTCATACTTATCATTTAATATTCAAAATAATATTTCATGTATCAAGAATATATTTATCCAAACAAAAAAAGATACTGCGAGCTCTGTAATAATATTCAGGCTTGGACATTCCTAGCGTAAACATTCTACTAGGTGCGTTTATTGAAATA
>LQNK01000185.1:852005-882904 GCA_001586405.1 Phoebis sennae | reverse complement strand
GCCTGCGCCTCCAACGCGCGCCGGGTAGCCTCGTGCCTTCGGGCCAATTCCGCCTCTGATTCCTTCAGTTTCGCTCGCTTTTCGCGTACTTTCAAATCGAACACCTGAAACGACACATGTAATGTTTTTTTCATATCTTTTTATGTAATACAGGCTCTAAGCGTGAATCGACTATGACAGCCTCATGCAAAAAGCAACAATTTTATCACAATTCATTACACAGCAACCATTCATTATAATCAAACGCTAGAAATATAATATTAACAAGTTTATCGATCCATTATCATCCAACCATCCATTTCAGATCCATTCATCAACGTCAAAGTTAAAAAATCTGCTGAAATATACTACTTTTAATATTATAAATGCGAAAGTTTGTGAGGAAGTTTGTATGTATGTACGTGTGTTTGTTACTCTTTTACGCAAAAACTACTAAACCCATTATGATGAAACTTTGTACACATATAGGTAAGGATTCAAAATAACATATAGGCTACTTTTAATCCCCGAGTTGCCACGGGATCAGAAGTTACGCGGATGATACCACGGGGCGAGGCCACTAATATAAATACTTACCTACAAGATGTCTCAGAATAATTTTCAGCTACTCATTCGAATCATCTTACATAACATATTTTCGATGCAAACATGAACTATTGCTATAGTGACTAATTGATTAAAATAATCGTAGTAAAGCAGTGGTAAATTTACCTGTTCCATTTCGCTTTCCATTTTCTTCATCTTAAGATCATGTTCTCTCTTTTCTTCTTCCATCTGAGCTAAAGGATTCCTGTAAAGATTAACAACAATTATATTTATATCTTTATTTAATTAAACAAAACACATCGATAAGATCAAAATTCTAGGAAACACGTCGCCATGCAATTTACCACATATTAAGTTTGTTCATTTGTTATTTTTATTTAGGTTTCTTATTAGGCATCTTTAATTGGGAATCCAGTGATGTTGGGTAAAACCAAATTAAGTTTATTAACAATTATAAATATTAAATATTATATGCATCAAAGTGCGAACACGAAAAATGTAGCAATGCAAGAATACTAATGATTTAAAATCGTGCATATAATTGCAAATATGATGTAAGTTTAAGAAATGCCAATGGAAAACCTACTTTATTATAGGAAGTACCCTTTGAACTAAAATACAATCAAGGGTTTAAATCAAGCATTACAATTAAGAGTTACGTCATTCATGTTAAACATAACAACATACATCTTATTACTTAAAAATATATATTAAACACTTGGTGTGTTTAATATATATTTTTATGCAAATAAGAAGGAACATAACAAAGCGAATTATTTAGTAGGTATGTGGATGCGATGAAACTTACCACACGGTCATGAAACTGTTCATCAATCCTTGCGGGCAGAAACTGAACACCAACACAACCAAGTTAGCATACTAATGGCTGTGCACATTCATATCACAATGGCATTAATAAACTGAAGACTGTACAAATTTATCGCTATTGCTGGTATTGTTACCATCAGGATAATTTCATTCAGGCTTTAGAGATCGTTAGATCACTGTTCAGTTATAAAACCGCCGTCTGTATTGGGAAATTAATTGTAAGATACTTTATATATTTTGTTATTTTGTTTTGTGTTTGTCAACACAATAAAGTGAAATAAATAAATAAAAATACAATAAAATATTTCGTTTTTTTTCAATTCAAATTCGTTGACTATTATAAATTATAAATTTTTGTTATCATAACAAATTACGTCATTTATTTGTTACCTAATTATCTTGTAAATTAGAGAACATATAATATTATAATTACAACAAATACTACAAGATCTAATTATTAATTATTGCAATTAAAATCAATGCCTTGCTTTCTAATATAATCAAACGTATATTGAAACGGTTACGAAACGTTATTTGCACCACTTATTTACGAATATTTATGCAAATATGCAATAAAAAATTCGGAATATTCCCAAGCCCCGTTCTCATATTTCGTTGATTACTTAAGTATTCGGTACGTGTGCAAATATATTTCAACAATTAGCATGAGTACATTCACATTCACCTCGCGAACGAGTTTGTACTACGTAACGCAAGTGCATTGTTTTTTTGGAGCGCAAACAGTGTAATGAAAACGATGTCTGTTTGAATCAATTGTGATGTAGGAACAATAACATCGATGCACTCGTGTGACACACGCAAATTAGCATCTTCATGACTTATAATGTAAACGACGGCTAATAAATTGTTATTAATGCCATTGCGAATGCGTATGAACGGAATATTTATTATGATTAATGAAGTTTATGTCATGGATATTTTAAAACAATGGTTTGGAGAAACTAATAAAATCCTTTTAAATGAACATTACAATACAATTCAATGCGCCGAATTAAAATAATCCATGACAAATATAAAATGATTAATTTTAATGAGTTTCATTACTGCATGCCCAAGCATAAATACATTAAGAAATCAAATATGCAACTATCGCATAAAATAATAAAGTGAAAATAAGATTACTGAGCGTACAACGGCAATTTACATACACGACCGTATTGAGATGACCAGACATGCAGCAATGAAGATTAAATTAAGTGGATAATAAATAAAGTTTTGGGTTCAGCATGTTAATGTTAAAAGTTAAGTCTGGTCACCTTGATACGGTGACGACACTTAAGTTAGTAAATACCAACCCTGTCTACTGAGGTTGTTATCATGCCTTCCATTGAACATCTAATCCATAGCAGAGTTTAAGACTATACTGTTTACTGATAATGTTAATTAGAGATTAATGTAATAGTTTGAAAGGAAACTGAAGGGTATATAGTATAATGATATATTACTTAACCTGGCGTATTAAGCGCACTTAGAAGAATAATCGAATTTAATGTGCCTTAATGGGAACAACCTATAAGAACATTTAAGTTAAAGCCTCGTCGTTAGTAAAATACGTGGTATTTACATACACAATGTTCAATTAAACATGAAGATTTGCAATACTGCACAAATAAGCCAATATTGAATATGCATGTTATTTAAAAGCGAGTTGGTATGAAATTCACATCCGCATCTATCCTTTTATGCCAACTTTTTCGAACCACGTTAAAGATATCGATGCGGACTATAATATTTAAACTTTTTCCAAAAGTTATTTTTTTGAGTTAAGTGTGTAAACTTAGTTTTGCAAGTACAACCGTAAAACTAACAAATTGCTATGAAACGAAAGTCCGCCATTTTGAATCACACTTCGATCGTTCTAAACCAATGAAGTTGCTTTATTTGTATCCGTCAAAACACATCAAATCCCATCAAAGTGCGCACGCCCAGCTCAGTGCGAGCGCATACATACTTGTTGGAGTTGATTCTGTGCGGGATGCCGTCGTGCGAGAGGCCGGCCAGCTTGCGACACCGGTAGTTCTCGTAGTGCACGGAGCTGGTCACGTCCTTGAGGTCCTGCAGGTGCGTTCGGATCACCATGTTGCGGAGCGCCAGGAAGTCGCAGTGCTCGAGATTCTCCACTGTAATCGATTAGTAATAATGAATTATGCATGTTATAGATCAAAACATGAATTCAGTCTATTAGATTCAAAAACCGCAATGTCCATTTTTAGAAACGGGGAGTACATAATCCTTTTTTTTTTCATATTACGCATTATCGGCGCATATTAATGTTGCAAGTATGGTATTACAGTTTAAAATAATGTATTTTAGGATATACTGAATTTGTTCAGGAAAATAATAACTTATTATAACAATAAACAGAAAAAGATTATGGACAATGCTGACTTTGTGAGACTAGCTTGGTCATGGCGGTTTTTGATCTAATAGACTCAATTGATGACATTCTATTTTCTTGTGTTTATTTTAACGAGACTTTCAAATAAAAATAATGAATAATAAACCACGTGTAAAATCCTTTAAAAAGAATTTTTATTTAATATTTGATCACATTCGTTTTGATCATGCATCCTGTAAGGACATTTTTTAAAATCACTCACCACTTAGCCTATTGACTAATAAGTTAGTTAAATTTGACTTCATTTGCTTAACTACTCCTTTATATAAGTTTGTAACAATATTCATTTAAGTGTTTTATTAAACTGTCACATGTATTTTTTTTTATCTATGTACATATGAATAAACGATTTGACATTGACTAATAAATATCGTTCGTTGATGCACTTCAATTACTTTCAAGGTTCTCAATGGCGCGCACTATGTAACTGCAGGGTACTTTTATTTTATTAGGCGAATTGCTTTTTTTAAATCGGCATGGAACTGATTCTGTGGATTGGAAATAAGGAAAAGCACAAAGCCACAAAGGCAAGTCTCTGTCAATATTATCGTATAGATCGGGTTTCGGCAACGTCACTGTGTCTTACGGTTTTAGTGCGCTCGTAAAGTATTGTAAATTTAGACAAGAAATACAAAACTTAAATTATATCTATGCTATGTATGCCATCGAAAAATACATTTCAATAGAAGTCAAGTCACTAGCAAAAATAATAACTTTTATAAATATGAATATTATTTTTATATATTTGTAAGGTAAAAAAATAGTTGGGGCCGCCCGCCATAATTTTTAATGTACTATTTCACACTCTACATTCACAACGTTACCCACCACTGATATAGACAATCTATGTTCAGAATTGAAAGCTGGAATACTTACCCTCAGCGATACCCCAGGGGTACTTGCGTCCCCGTATGCGGCGGCCATCTTGTTCGATGACGGTGTTGGCGCCCACCACCGCGTAAGGCACTCTCGCGCGCAACGCCTTCGTCGCCTCCGCGGCGTCGCCCTCCTCGCCCGTGCTCTCGGGGAAGTCGTAGATTTTGATCTTGTGCTGGGCTATTTCTTTCATTATCTAGAACAATTAAATGTAAACGTATTAGATAAAATACTTTTCTAGGATTTTGAACTCGGTTTTTTATATAAACCCGACGTTGCGATAACTAATAAAATAAACACAAAAATATTACGTGTTAAGAGAAGAAATATTATAGTAGATATTTTTGACCCCATTTATAAATATAAATGATGAACACGGGATGGATGAAACGATGGATGGACTGTATAAAAGAAGATATGAATGAAAGTGGTATAAATGTTTAATTGGTAAAGAGAGACGAGAGGAAGAAAAATACCCATTGCGCCGACCCCAAATAATGTGATAAGGGCAGGAGGATTATGAATAATGGACAATAATTGTAAATAATTTATGGTACCAAAGATGATAGGAAAAAAGAGATACAAAGAAAAAAACAAAATAGTTCATATAAATATCATCCCTACGTCAATATAATCGTCGTAAATGCAAGATACCATAACTGCTTCGGCTTATTGCACCATCTGGATTGATTAAAACTTGTTTTAGGCACATGTGATCGACGCGTAAACGTAAATAAATCGACTAGTATATAGACATACGAGACAAACAAGTCGGTATAATTGTGCCAGCAGCATTCTCATGCTGTAATTTAATTTTAAACGTTCAGCTAAATGAATTATCTATTATTGAAGAATTTTTTAATATGGCAAAGCATTTCGACATGGAACGAATATAGTGGCAGCAAGACCAAGTGGTACAAGGCCTGTATTCCTCCCAATTGCCCATCATTGATCTTCTCCCTATTTTCTTGCTGGCAAGGCATCTGCGACAGTTTGCTGTCGTGAGTGTTCATGGGCTGCGGTCAGTCACTTAACATCAGGTAAACCGCATGCTTCTCTTGCCCGCAGTTACATAAAAAAAGGGTTTTCCCTATTAGGTGTAGCCGTAGCATATACATACCTGTTCTTTGAAATCCTTGCACTCTTCTGGCGTCATGGTGTCCGCTTTCGCGATGACGGGAATGATGTTGACCTTGTCGCCGAGGCGCTGCATGAACTCCACGTCGAGGGGCTTGAGGCCGTGCCCGCTGGGCGCGATGAAGTACAGGCAGCAGTGTACGCGCGTGTCCGGCGGCGCCGCTTGACGGGTCACCCGCGACTCGGCGTTCAAGAACTCTTCGTATTTCGACTCCACGAAATCGATTATGGGTTGCCAGCTTAAAAAAAATAAATTGTTGTTCACATATGGTGCTATATGCAACCTGTCATGATGCAGCTGTGCATAAGTGCACTGTTTTTATTAAAATTGTATAATTTTAATTTTGAAGTGTTTTAATTGTATATTGTACTTTGTTTCCATTAAATTTCAGAATCACAGTTTTTCGAGACTTTTTAATTTGTTAACTTAGACAATTTTTTGACTCATTAATAATATCACATTTGGATTATTGTACAAAAGAAATCATCCTATATTAATTTATTTTATAGCAACTAATCTAAAAGTAAAATTGAATTATTATCAAATGCGACAGATGACTAATTTACAAGTTTCAATTTTATAAAATACATTTTATCAAAAGCAGGTTTATTTGAATATGAATATTATGCTTGAGAGTCATTTGAGATTTAAAAAGTAGGTTACCGGTAAATGCAATGAATACCTCGTGTTTAAAACATTAATGTGCTCATATTTCATTTTGAATAAATTATTACTTACCAATTGCTGTTATCTACTGCATCCCCGAATCCAGGGGTGTCCACGATAGTAAGTGTCAGGTTGACTCCATTTTCTTTGAGGAGCACGACACTGGTTTCCACACCGACAGTCTTCTTCACCCGCAGCGAAGGCCCGGGGTGCTTGTCCTTATCGTAGACATCCGTCAAAAATAACGAATTGATTAACGTCGACTTGCCCAAACCGGTCTCACCTGAAAGTATAACAGTAAATCGATTTAACATTCAGTACATTGTAGACAATCAAAGTGAATGATTTTAAATCCTGCTTGCACTGTCCTTGAGAAGAGGAGTCAAAGCGTTTTAATGTATAAATGCATATTTTGGCATTCAATTTATGTTACCACAACACTAAAACGAGCAAAAAGCTTTATTTGCGCATTATTATTCTACATGCACATGTGAAGTCGATGTCTCACGAATTCGATCAATTCAATCTTGTATATTTAAATTATTGGAAGTGAATTTCGAAAGAGCAGACGATTTCGTATGTTTCGTGTTGTTCGATTTTCTGATTCATCAGTTTCCTGCGCGTACGCAACTAACAAACACTAATTTTGTAACTCAACACGCTAACCACATGATCTAGTTTCTAAGTGAATACAAATATTATAAGGAGCATTGTATACTTGTATAGAATCAACATAAAATTAGAAATAATGATTAGACTCATGCCCAACAATACGTACCAACAACCATTAATGTGAATTCAAAGCCCTTTTTCACGGCCTTTCTATAGACTTGATTCGGCAGATTTGCAAAACCGACGTATCCATCTAATTCTTTGGTTTTGGGCTTTTCTATCTTAGGTATGTCCGGTTTTGGTGCGACTGGTGGATGATCTGGTTTCTGAAAAATAACAAACAATAATGTATCTGTATGCATTTTCTAATCCATTAAAAGAATAAGATCACAAAAGCTTAAGAGTAATATGCTGTAAGAATATGTGTTAGTTTCATTATGAAATTAAACTTAAATTTAATAATATTCTTAAAATTAAACGCAGAAATCTCCCTATTTATTCTAGAAATCATAACAGTACATGTTAAGTAAAGATAATAACCATTAGCGTTACGCCTATGCTTTTTAAAACGGGTTTATTCAGTACGTAATTACATCACAAACACTAGAGATGTAATCAAAACATATAATAAGTACCTTGAGAATGTTTTCTGTACTTCTAAGCGGCGCGGGCGGTGGTGCGGAGGTGGGTACCGGCGGGGCGGGCATCTGCGGTGGTGCGGTCTTGCCCACGTCTACCGACACGCTGCTGCTTAGTTTGTTAGGTGCAGTTCCATTCGCCTCCAGGTGGTTGTTCTCTTGGGGCTCCGGCAACGTCGCTGCACGCTTCGCTAGCGCATCCTTTATGGAGGAAGGCGCGAGCGGCGGAGCGGGCGGCGCAGCGTTCGGCAGCCCCGTTGCGCTCACTCCGCCGCTGCTTACTGATTCAGACTTGAAGAACAGCTCGCGTTTACTTTGCAACTGTAAGCAAAATAAAGAAACTTAGTACTTTCATAAAAATATTGTCAAATTGTAACAACCGTATTCATACACAATACTTTTTTAAATAAAATAAAATACTATACAAAGTAAGCATTTCTCTATGTGTTCCAAATGACAAGTTTATTAAGACTTCATTTAAACGCCAAAATATGACAAACCGCCACTTCTCTGAATAGGTTTATGGTGCCCTGATTGTTACGAGAACTCATAGTAGCGTTTGTGTATACGGGTGTAAAATTGTCAAAATATACACATAATTATATACCAGTGCGAAATGTAATAATATGATAATAATACAATATAGCTATTCTTATAGTTAGAACTTAGAACTCCCACTGCGTTATAGGCATAAATTCATTGTAGAATTGCGAAACATGGCGGCGCTGGATATGTTTAAGTAGAAGTCTACAGCTGGCTTTAAGACCGGCGCGGCGTCAGATGACTCATCGATACAAGGCAAATGTGTACTGATATACTATTTATTACAACAAGCTAATATGAACGTATCATTAGCAAGTATAACAATAATGAAATTTGATCACCATTAATGGGTCACAATAGCTTTCTCTTGCATCAGAATTTGATATAATGGGTAACATTGACACATAATACACTATGTTTTACCGTACCATTAGACACAATACATTTCATAATTTCCCTTTTTTGGAAATAGAACACGATCATGGAACACGTTTCTTTTGGTAAGAATGGGTAATATAAGGCAATGAGTCATAATCGGAACCACTACTCATAGCTTCGCTCGTGAATCATATTAAACTTCTTAGCACTAATGATGCCCGGTCCGAAGTGAACGTAAATAGCATGCCTGTACGCCAATAACGATACGTGCCTTTAACAAGAAACTGTAATTTTATTATGAAGCCTCTTTCAAAGGTACCGTTATAGGAGGGCTCTCCGGTACTCGGTCGATAAAATGTTTACAAACATCCTCACCGTATAAAAAGAAATCAAAGAAAATTAATTATTAAATTAATTAGTTACAGAGAATTGGATGCGTCAATAGCTGATAGTGATTTTTATTCTTTGTTGTTATGATCTTAAATCCAAGTTAGAATTTATCAAACCACATTTGCTATACTCGTAGTAGTAGTCACGTATTGTTGTTTTGCAAAATACAATAGAATGTGTTTGCAATTAGTGATCTAATTATAATAGCCTCAGTTACATTGAAATGTTTAAAGTAACGGCTCTATTCGATCATCACTGGTGAGAGAATAATTTGTATGACGGATTTTTTACGCTCTCTATACTGAATAATATCAAGTTTCAGCAAGTCGTATCCAATTGGAAATTATACATATGCTGCACATACGCGGTTGGTAACATACATCAGTATTTATTTGTCAGCATGCCACAATAAATTAAGTCACCATCATTTGATATTTATTACTATTTCAGATTCGATAATGTTACATAGCTCACAAAAAATATATATTTCAACAGAAAGTTAACAACTCTTTTTAAAAAATGAATAATAACATAGAAGTATTATAATATTAAGACATGAGGCAGTTCAAAATCAACACAATCATAGCTTCATTACATTTGATATAATATAATTAAGTTGTTATCTCGTTAATAAGTGTAGGCATTTTGCCTTATCCGGAGTAATGTTTACACACTAACATGTAAGCGACGTAAATAATATCAATTCACCGGCAACCAAGGAATGTCACAGTAAATTCTTCTCTTTTAAGCCTAGGCCATTTATTGATAATATTCTTATTTTGAATATTTTAAATATGAAAACCAAAAAAATTTGGTACTTACATTATTTGATTCAAATAATTGGACTTTACTTGAGGTGCTACTTTTATTCTTAGGTTTATGCATAAACCGCGTACAATCTTTAAACATTATATTTATGAGTACATCAGGAGTGATTACGAGTGCCGAACGTTAGTTGAATAGTGAATACGTCTGAACAATTTTATTGTGAGCAAATAAATGAGGAAACAATCATCCAACTGCCACAACCACAAATACATATCTAACCTTGGCAGGATATTACGTAAAATGAAAATATTAACCTTCATAACTGAACAAAACAATAAATGTTAGTGCTTTATAATCCTATACTAATTAGGGCATAAAAAGACCAGCGACGTATGTATTTCAAGCACTTTTTCGGTTTTGTTGTATTGCTTAACATTACACGAGCGCAGCGTAAATAATTATTACCGTTGAAGTGAAGTAACCAAAAAGATACTCTAGTATTAAAAAAATACTCAGATAGGAAGCATTTACAATGAGTTTCATTCTTTGATGTAGCAAGCGCGAATATGAACTTGTATTTCATTCAAAAAATTCAATCAAATTCATTATTTAGAGTTTATATTAAACACCCACTACTATAAAGTCCATTGTTAGCTGTTAAGGTGTGTGTTCATTAGGTGACAAAACGAGATGGAACATGAAGTGCATGATGCGCAACATTAACGTCATGCAACATTGAACAATATGGCATCAGGGGACACATTTTATTTTCTATTGTAACGGAACCGGTTAAATGCACAATGTGTTGGAGTGTACTTCAAACGAAAAGAGTAAGACCCTTGGGGCACAGATTAAAATTTTCCTTCCTGTCTCAGTCCTTCAATTTACACGGAGAGATCTTACATTTTAAATTTGCTGAATTGCACTTCACCGCTACTTTACTTTCTAGGTAAAATATTTTCATATTAATTTTATTTGAGAGGGTCCACCGACATCGCATATTTTCTTAATTCTGGGAACTCTATAATATCTTATTTATAAATGTAATACGGCTTAAAATAGTAACATTGTTTAAAGGATAACTTAGTACCTACACATATTACGTACGACAGTTGTTTCCTTAGTAGTTCCTCAAGTCGCGGCCAGTTCCGTTGCATGTAAATTCAATAGTAAAGCAATTCATAGGCTTCCGGCGGTTAAAGACCCTCCATAGATTATTATTATAATACCAGTCAACCCACGTATTATGAACTAACTGGTAATGGCATATTTTATGCAAATAATTAGTATTCAATTATACACATATCGAATTGATGCCAAAAATAGGTAAATAAAAGTAGACAAAGAATAATATTCATTTAAAGTTTGAAAACAATAAAAATCACCTGCATTTTTTAAGCATACCTAGTGCAAATCTGCGAAGGCCGATGAGATGAAACCTGATTAAGAGACTAACAAGCACAACCGGCTTCCTCTAGAGTAACTAGGACTGATTCATCGCGGTCAGCGCTACAATTGGAATACTTTTTCAATTCTTTCAGCCTTCGTTATTTACATTTCCCTCAAATTAGAAGCAATGTCCTCCTGCCAAAAAATTACTTCTTAAATGTGCCTCTGGATTAATGTATCCGCCGTTACTCGATACTAATGGCTGTTACCAAAACAAACGTCGTCGGTCCACGGGAAGTAAACATTAATGGGCAAGTGCACGTGCGCTAACATCTATATGGTCAACTATAATAATACAGTTAACGTCTTACATACACAAGCTAGTATAAACATTCGTCGCTGTATACAAATTGTATTTTTTAAATAGATCTTCATTACATGTTATGCACCAATTGGCTTGTATGACATTTACAGGTTTATAAAAATATTCATCGGTTTTGTTTATGTAATATGTTTAACAAACGACTGCTGATTTATATCGCATATATCAGGAATTCATAATAAACATTAATTATTAAATTTTATCGACATACTAGTTCCGCTTCACTAATTTCTATGAAAGTTATTCATGAGTATTAAGTATCTATGTCCCAATGAAAATATTTAACCTGTTTACATTATATTGAATTAATAAAAGTATTTACCGCAGATAATAATTTTACAAACAAAGGGTCATTGGTCGTGTTCACAGTCCATGCACCTTATCAGATAGCTGCAAATAACAATTATCTCTTGTGTACCATGAACGTTTACTTATGGTAATTGCAAAGGTTCGATGGAAAATACATTGAAAGATAGATTTTTCCGCATATAAGTATTTCGCGTTGTCTAATAAGATACATTCATGCGAAATTTCGCTATACATATATCCAGAGACGACGATTAACTGTTATTTGGGTCGACGCTGTTCATTTAACATTATACTTTCTCTGCACGATTCTCTGAAGTTCTTTCCATCCGTGTATATTGTCAGTATGTTAACTTTTGAAAATAAACAATTAGATAAACACCAAATAAAAAATATTAATGAAAATTTATTGCCCGTTTTATAGTTTTTAAGTATTACAGCCATTTAAAATGCTACAGAGCGAGGTTTTGATCTAAGGAGAACAGGTAACCCTAGTAATTTATAAATTCATTAGTTTATCATTACAGAAGTAAAGATGTATTTTATTTTATTTTTATAAGTATTATCGCTCGTTAAAATTGGATATTTAATTTGTTATTACTATGAGGTGCAAAATCAAGCTTCTTTCGTACACAGCGGTGCGATTTCCATTCCCTATTACATTATTCATAGAACGAAGTGACTGCATAGTACAAAGATAGTGTCTCTCTTAAGTTTATAGTTTATAGCGATTTAAGACGAAGAAAAACCAATCAATGTTGTAATATAAATGAAATATTTCTTTACACATTTTTTATCTGTTAAAATTATAAAAGGTGCAATTATTGTTTCTACTTGTATGCCTAGGCATACTCTATACATAATTCTAGAGTAATTTACTAAATAAAAAAGGGCTGTCCTTCGTTATCATTGCGGGGCAATAAAAATTAAAAGGATGCTAAAGTAATTTATGATGAATTCAGGTACAATTAAGAGTCCTGGAAGACCATGACCTTTTTAATTAAGGTTAAATTAATTGACACATTTATACTCCCTACAACTTAAAGCAAATTAGTGTAGCTATAAGACTTAAGTGAGGTAAAGGAGAAATCGCATAAAGGGCCATATCGGAAACAATGTTATTCATTGCATTAAAGGTATGTTTGAAATGAGTCATACCGTAAAAATTTGTTTCACTTCAATGTAATGTAGCAAGTAAATACTTAAATGTACAGTTTTGGTTGGTTAAATTTCGTTATATTTGAAGTCAAATAAATCTGTTTTTTTATAATGAAGGCCCTACTAGAGCAAACACTTTTATGGCACTTGACATTAAATATTACATTAACTACTTAATGAGCATAACATGTATTAGTGATAACATATTGAATAGTTATAAAATTCATAGAAAAAAATATTTTTGTTAATTCTATACTCTATAGATAGTTTAAGGATGTAATAATAGACACTACTAAATAAACTTGCGGCCCGAGACACATTCACTCCTTGTGAACTGAGATGTCTAATGCGACTGTGATTTATTATATATACAAGAATAAGTCAACGACCTAGTCGCAGACTATTAGAAATGGACATGGGTCACAGTTGTCACTAAGCTATAGCGATCAATAGAGCAAATAATTCCTAGTAAATCTTAGTTACGCTCTCATAATATTTCTTATTAATATTTATTTCAGAACGAGTCGTGTAAAACCAAAAGCTAATTAATACAGCAAGTCACTACTCAACTTGCAACTACAGATTTTACCCCGATAACGATATGTGGCAGGGTAGCTAGTTAGCAGTTATCTTTGAAATATATACTAAAAAGTACACGCTGTACAAACAATTTATTGAAGGGACATTTAAATCAAACTGCCTTGCAATGTTATCTTGAAATTATCTAGGCGCCGTCGGCCGCAGCGGCCCAATGACGTTCACGTGTCGCGACGCTCTCGCCAGTACATATCTATGACGGTAAATCAATACCAACCAACGACTTCTTCATTACATCAGACTAACCCTATTTCACTGTATGTAGAATAAATGTAAATTAAATTAAACATTCGAGAAAAATTACTGTTTACCTCGACTTTTCTGCGGAGCGATAAATTCCTCCATATCTCTCTAGGACTCGTCCAGCCAACTTTGGTTTTATCAATTCCGCTATCACAGACACTGCTCGAACACCTAGTTAGCTTGGTATGGTGAGCAGTGCCGTTAGTCGTTGCACGATTAGCCATTCCACTCACATAAACACAAACATAAATGCGTCACAAAAAGTTCAACTATTTCTCTAAAACATACTAAATCGCTTCAACGTTTAACCGTAATATGTAGTTTCGCGAGAACGAATAGTTCATGAATAATAATAGGTTTGTATTTTTTAGGTTTCATATAAAACGTATTAACTGATAACGAAGTCGAGAAATAAAAGGTCTGTTTTAACTTGAAGCACGCTCACGTCTGTATCGGTTTTAGGTTAAGTTACCGGCACTACCGGCTGTCGGTTGGCAGGGGACACAAGCGCCCCGTACGGGCCCTGTCACACGGAACGAAGGCACAAACAGATGTTTTTTAAAACCTTTGTTATATCGTGAACTTAATCTTATCAACAACTAGTAAACAACTATTATTAAAATACACTAGTCAACGAAATTTATATCCAAGAATCCTTTTTCGAAATAAAAGTCAATGAAATACACTCATTACTGAATTTTTTGCATACAACAAAATAAATGCACTTAAAATAATCAACCAAAAGAAAACAAAACGGTAACAAATGTTATTAAAATAACTCCATAAAAAGACAGCAATTCATCTCAAAAGTTAGCACGCGTATGAAACAACTTTAGTTAACTCAGGTATAAGTTAATTATAGCTGTACATTTAAACGTATAGACGTAAAAGGATCCCGGGTCCGTCACACTTATACCCACCAGACTCACAAAAGCAAGGACAGTCTACACTCTAAGGGTATAAATCAAGACGAGGATTAAAAGTATAATCATTCTTATTATTTTCCACTTAAGGTCTAAAGCGCAAAAGCATTTACTTGCTCTTGTGTCCTTATACTTTGCAAATTACAAATGCAAGAAGAGAACGTGCCCTAACCGCTTTTGCTTGTAGATGAAAAAGTTTAAACTTAAACCAATACGGCTCCGAAAAACAACGTCTTTGTAACGATACGGATTTTATTTTTAAAAAAGTATCATTACTAAATTACTTTTTACAGACATGGACAAAATTTAAATGCATTGTCAATTCTCGTTATCTACTAAAATTTCTTAGTCACTGATAACGTCATTGATAACAGAAATTCTGAGAACGCGGATAACAAACAAAAGGTCTCAGATATGAGCAGTTGTGTCGCAAATAGCTCTTTGTGCATATGCATTTATTAATGATCAATTCATCTTAAATAATACGCTCATTGGAAGCATCTGCAAGTTGGAACAACAATTCTGAATAAAGATACTGTCGTTATCATAAATATACCCATGCGTATTGATGTAGTGTATGAAGTCGGCCAATAAAAACGAATTAGGAGTATGGGAGCTTTGAGGTTCGGCATTTTTATTGGACTTCTGAGAACTTTCAGGTCAGGGTGCGACCGTGAAACAGTTAATGTCTGTTTAGTGAATTCGACACATGCGAGCAGAATGGCCGCCGATGCACGGGTTATTTTTAACCCCGTAGGCATCAGGGTCAGTAACCCGATCTGTACTCCCGCGACAAAGACCAGTCTTATCATAAGGAACTTGCGTGGGAATAAAGAAAACATATCCTTGAACGGAGAACCTTATTTGTTAAAAAACCGTAACTAGTTAAGCTAACAAAAACTATGCAGGTAGGTATATATTCAATCGAGAAATTTTCAAGATAACTTAAAACTAATAATTAAGATATCTTTAAAGAAAATCACGTTGTGTTTACACGTATACATAGAAAATATTAATATACAATTATCATAATATCATATAAGAAATTGGAGAAATCGTTTTATGTCAATATTTATATTTGCAATTTTTACAATTTTTTTTATTGAAGAGTAACTTGAAAACCGATGACGCGCATCAAAAGTAATTGTCCAATACGATTATTTTTATGTAGTTATCTTAAAAACAACGTTTATGACTTAATAAAAAAATATTGCTTAAAATTTCTACTTAAATTGAAAACGTAGATATTTTAAGAATACATTATTTATTAACACATAATTTTAAAAGTTGATCTAACCTAACATCGTAATAACAATCTAATAAAAGTGTACGTAAGTAAAGTGTGCAAAGCACTAAAACAACCAATTAGAATGTTAGGTTCCATTATATGCATAAGAGGGTAAGAACGACTAAAATAACTTAAACTCCCTTTTTAGGGTGCGTTAACTTAGATTAGGGGAGCGCACCGAGGGTGCATAAGATGTATGGCAAAAAGGGGACTCACTGTGGCTGTATCGGTAAGGGTGACGGTAGCTGAGGTAGGTCCGCCATTCGTTGCCGAAGCATTAAGCGCCAGAGTGCTCGCTACCTGGTTATTTGCATTCTGTTCTATGATCCGCTGTCGAAGCGCTAATCTTTCCAAACTTGCTAAACGGTGCGATCCACCGGTTCCTTCCCTGTCTCTTTCTCTGAGGCCAGTGGAGCTCAAAGTGCTTCCAGCACTAAATGATCCACTGTATTTTGGTAATGTTGGTGGCGGCACAGGCCGAGCTGAGCCTCCTCTACCGAGCAGCGAGCCGCTGGACGTATACGCATAGCTGCTCGGAGTCCCAAGAGTCGCAGTACGTGGAGCTGCTCCAATTCCATTAAGAGATCCATTGGTGCCATTGACGGCGCCACCATTCACCGTCGTTGCACTGCCGTTCATCTCCTTAATTTGTTATTCGTCATGCGAGTATTACAAATCACACACTGTGAACAAGAAACCGATCGCGAGTTCGGCCAATATAGGTGCGTTCGAGCGGGGTGCCCGTCGGAGGCGGTTTGACAGCTCGCGCGGTGCAGACAAGGCGCGCGGGCGGAATCATACGGCGCCCCGCACTCAACGCCGTCGCCACTCGCCATTGCCGCCGACCCCAATGGTATGGTGGATCTTACTACTATTACGATACGACTTTCTTTAGGAGGGTTGAAAACGCATTGTTGCTTCTCTGTCAAGGTCAAATCCTGAAATTCTTGGCAAACTGAGTCAGACTCGAATTTATTATGTTGACTTTAATAGCGTAGAAAATAAATTCAGATTTTAAAATATTCCTTTCCGATATTAAAAATATAATCACTCATACGATATCGACTTGTACTATGATAAAATCAATCCTAACCTGAGGATTAATAAATCCTTACGCCTGTTTTTAACTATTAAATAAATTTATATAAACATTGCAACTAAGGAGTTAATAAATAGACATAACGAACCTTAGATTGATCCGTATTATCTTACAATGAGTGGATTACAATAGGTGAAAGAAGGAAATGACGGTCTACAGTTCAATAACCTACTCGAACTAAAACGATGTAACATTAACCATTTAATTATTTAATTACTTGTCTTAAACGTTAATACATCAAAATGAAATATAAACAATGTGAGGGGTTTATGTGCTTATGAGGTGAATTAATAAAAATAAATAAGTTATTTAGTCAAATAAAAAGTATGTTATGATAAAATTTCCGGGACTGTTATTTCTGTATCTTAATAACTTTTACTGCAAACTGTAAAACTCCGCGTAAATATCGTAAATTATGCAAGCGATTTGAAATAGAAAGTGTTCCGTTCCAATGATCTCAGTTCGTGAAGGAATTACGTTTGTTATACGATATTACCTTTATTTATAATTACACTATAAGCCGAACATTTATCGGACTAGTCAGAAGACACGCAGAGATGCACAAAATCAATTGTTATTCATGGTAGTAACACTTGTGAGTTGACGATAAGGTTTTATAAATAGGTTTATAACAGAAGTCTAGACCATACATATGCAACCTACATAAACCACGTGAAAAACGCGTGTTGTGGTCATGGTCACCGTGATCGACCGAAAGCATAACCGCGCATGCGCACACTCACCCCTCGCTAAAGGAAGACGTGCACATGCGTTATGCCACTCATCCTGTTATCATGCGGTGAACCGGTATAGGGTCACAAGTTGTAAATCGGAATTAGAAAGAAAAACTGATAGAGAAACTTTATTTGGTCTAACCAATAAATCCGGTATATTAATCCATGGGTGATTAAATTTAATAGGCAACATTTGCATCAAGTTTCAGCTGTCACCATCGTGGTTTCATATGTTAATAGCCTGAGCCGGTCATTTATTGATTCATCGCCATGAATAACGTCGATTTTAGGAAGCATCAATTCTATTTTTGTTATTTATCTAGATCCAATATGATATATGGCAAGTATGGTAATCGTCAAAAGTTCTTTTGGACCATTAACAGGTTCTTAATACATTATATAGGTTTTTTGTAGTCAGAAAAATAAGGTCAGTTCCGCAAAAAATAAATCATGATTCATTTGCACAAAAACAGTTCACAGAATTCGATTATAATTTTTATTATATTAAACATATTAGATCGGTTTTTGGACATTGTCTTCAGTAATTTAAATTTAGATACGGTTCCAACAAGAGGTAAAAATACAAAATATGATTTAAAATAAATCCTAGCAACTAATCAAAAATGTATATACCTATACAAAATTTAAACCGGAATGACGAATAGTTGTAGCAAATTAAATAAAATTTAATGTAATCGTGCCGAAATTATGGATGAAGGAAGTTCTGTAGGAGTGATACAATTGAGTAACAGTAAATTGTTATTTTTTTAAGTACAAACTAGATCACGTTTATAGGTAATCTACTAACTACCGATCAGGCTCATATTAAAGAATACTCGGTAATTGAACCTACGAGTGTTCATGGGCCATGATAATTCAAGTCGTAATTAAATTCAACGCCACCTACAGTTAAACTGAGCAAACCGCTAACATTTATTCGTTGGCGTAACTATAAGGCTCGTGGTGGAAGGAAAATACTAAACATACGCAAACGTTCCAATAGGTGGCAGCACTAGCTAGCTTACTAAAACATAACATAGAAACTTATTACTAAAAACATTTATCAAAAAATTGGTGTCAACATTTCATAATACTCGTAGTTCTATGGGTTTATGTATTCGTTTAGTGTTAACGTAGATGATGATAAAATATGTATTTTTAATGACAACTGCAAGACTCTATAGAACAATAGAACGCTGGAAATTATGGGAACCTTTTTCAATGGCTTTATTGAGAGTGCGAAAATAACAATCGCTGGCAGAGAAAATTACTAGTCTATTCCAAACAAAAAGAGAAATATGGCAATGGCTGAATTTTCGAATCGGAGCGAGTACTATGCACGAAGGATTTGAACAAAACAATCTAGTATTTTGATATCAAATAGGTACACAACGATATCAATATTCGATAATATGAAATACTAAGAGCACAGCACTTGAAAACATTATGTAAGTATGTAACATTAAGTAATTATGTTTACAGTTAATGGACCTACTTAAAAAGCTTTATTTCAAATACAGAGTCTAATCAACGTTAAATAAGTACATCCGTAAAACAAAACACCGTAGCTACTTAAACCCGGTGTTTCTGTAACCCTCTCTATGCTTGTTACGCTAAGTCAAGTGGGCACCTGTACCGTGGGAAGTGGCGCAATAAACACAATGACATACTGGAGCCCCTAGCTACCCCGTAACACAATTTTCAGTTCGACGGTAAGAAATAAACTGATAACATGAATTGTATAAGATGACGATAAAGTATACATCGTGATTTTCAAATGTTCGTTTCTATGCTAGTTTTACAACGACGCTTGAGGAAAAAAATTAAATTTTCAGATGAAACATATTTGACATCGAATTCTTTCGTTCTCGTAATATTAAGATACTTTATAGTGTTTAATGTTTTAATATTGAAGCATATTTACGAATATCATTCGATGCCAAGGGAAATAAGGTCCGTCAAAAGTAGGGGAATGTACAAATGCCTGTAGATTTAAACATGGGGAAATGTAATACCTCAGAAAGTTTGTTGAACCATAAACAAACTGAAAGATGCTGTAAAGATGAACGCTGTAAACTCACCGATGTTACTTTAACAAAATGTTATAAGAAAAACTAAAATAGAAAAATGATAAAACTAACAATCACAAAAAGATTCACGCAGCGTATTAATATTAGAATGTTACTTTTAGAGCTAAGGATATTTCTCTTATTTGGATCATTACACGATACATGGCTTAATAAAAATGAGAACAATAAATTTATTTCTCACCTATACATTTTGCAACAGATGAAGAAAGTGAAACTAGCTGAGCACCGCAGCTTCACCCGCGTGGATCTCCCGTTCCCGGGGGATTTCCGGGATAAAAGCTATCCTTTGTCCTTTCTCGGCTTAAAAAAAATCTCTGAACAAAATTTTATCCAAATAGGTTCTGTGGTTTAAGCGTGAAGAAGAGACAGACATACGGACAGAGTTTCTTTTGCATTAATAATATAAGTAAAGATTATTATGGATTAAAATCAACTACTTATCATGGTTGCATGATAGAATGTTATTAAGTGGCTGTCATTTAATTATAGAAAATCGATGGAGTGTACGTGCTTAACATTTTATACAGTCGCTCTTCTTATTTTTTATACCAAATTATTTCGCAGTCCCTGAAATGAATGAAAATTTTGACTCAGAGAAGAGATTGTTAATACAGCTGAATTTTTCAAGACAGCTTTCATAACCGTTACTATGTATTTCGATTTACGAGGTATTCTTCTTAATGTAAGTCTCCTAAATTTGTGGATTTATATAAAATTGTTTGGAAACACTGTATGTATGTAATCCGTAAACCGAGCCACCAGACAATAGTCAATTGTTTATGGCGTGTTATTTGGTAAGATTAGCCATTAGTTACAATACTAGTTAGTCACAAATCACAATGTACAATGTACATAGTACACACCTATTTGAGGCACCAGGCTAATACCAACTTTAATAGTATATGTACAATTTCCAGTACAGTCGCGTTATACGACTTCTTTTTATTGGATGTTCACTAGATCCACAGAACAACGAGAGGCCCTTTTAGTTAATGCGTGATAAGAAACAAATTTATACATTAAAAGTGATAATAACTGTTTCTCTGAAAAAAAATGTTAGGCGAGTCCTATACAAGATAAAATATACCAACAAACGATAAGTACTTAGGAGAGATAAAATTTATGTAGGTTAGTAAATACCTACTAATCGGTAAAGTAATAAAGTGCACTTAACAATAAATGCACTTGTCTGTTTGAGACTTACGTCAATACAATGAGGAAAATATTCCTAACACGTTGATAATACGGTATAGCTGCTGGAATTTTAACTACTTACTTAATAAGAATTAAATCAATAATAAACAGTCAATTATAAATAATATTCAACATAATACGGGATGCGATCTATTCCAGTTTTGAATACTTTAATATTAGTACATTGTTTATCATTTTAAAATAGTTAGAAGTCGGAACATTTGCGTTTGATATGATTCTGCAACAGTCGTGTTTTATCACTGGCTGGTGGCTACTAACCGAGGTTTGCTAACTAAACGGGTTGTTTAGCTAAAAAGGCACGTGCCATATCACAACAACATCAATGTTTCTAAAACATACATCATTCAAATATTAATAGCGCACTGGCTCCGACTGATTTAAACCCTTCAGTATAGTTAAATTATAGTAATTATATCGTAGATTTTTAATTCTATTAATATAAATAATTATGAATATATAACGTGTGTGTTATTTATAGAATGTAACTAATTCATAACGCTGAATTATTTCCTTAATAAATATCGTGTCACGCATGGCTGTTTTGCAATTATATTGATGTATTTTATTTCATCATAATTTATACAAAAGTAAACTTAACCAGTAATCTTTAACAAGTACGAAAATTGTTAAGTTAAATACAAATATGTTTGATGTATCAGAAGAAAACAATGATTAAATTGAAACATAGCATATATGAAAATATTTCAGATTTAAATATAGTACATTTATACACGATAAATATGAATAAGAAGAACAAATATCTCACCTCTTCCGAAGAAATTGAAGGCACTGGTCTGTACCTCGAGAGTACAGGTCGATTACGGGACCTATTTAATGGTGAATCCGATAAAGACGTCATTTTGATATTGTATACGAATAATTTCCAGTTCTAGAATTAGTCATTAAAATGTCTGAATAAATTCACGTAGCCCAACCAGCTATGGTATGTGGAGGAAACATACTGTCACAATTACAGCAATATGTTACTACCAAATGCGATACCACATTTTCCGTCGACAAATCACATCCGGAGAAGAGTCGAATGAAACCGGGTGAATCAACGCAAACCAACACTCGGCTTAAGACTAGCACTGATAAGAATTAAATCGTGTTTTATGCACAAACAACTTCACAGAATCGTTTATTGAGTAGACCTTTAACACAAACTTCATTTATACAGCGAAGTTCTATTTATGCCAAAGTATTCACGGCAATAATGCATTCCACATGCTCGACAGTTTACTGATCCTTACATGTATGAAGCGAAAATAGGAACCATGTTCAACGGTTAAGAATTTTCGAAGAAATAAAAACAAAGGTTTAGAAAACCTAATTTATAAAATGCGACAAAGAACGACCGTTTCGCGATTAGGCTTTCGCATATTGAAACAATAGCAAGAGCGCGTCGTAGTGGATGACAAACTCATTCGTCACCGCAATCCATATCGTATTTGTGTAGTGTCGCTAAACCAATGGCTGACCATGGGGACTTCGATATCGGTGTCATGAGGGACTCTGTACACTCGGCGCTCGAGGGCCAAATAGCGGTCACGAATTCCTGCTCGTAATTCAAACAACGCAACGTTTTTGTACGTGCTCAATAAACAAACGGTCCTAGCGACCCAATTATTTATTTTCGATATTATATTTATATTGCATGCATAAGTGATCACCATTTATATTATAATGGCAACCTACTGACTTTGATTTTGGCAGTACAGTTCAAGTCGAAGTCACAATAATTATATTGTTTATTTTTTAGGAAACCTGAATTAAACCGAAGACAAGCGATAGTTTAATCCAATAATTAATTGTTTAAAATTTGTATTTGTATAATTGCATAAATTCCTATCCCGACTCACGTCAATGAAATCCTGGCCATATTTGTAATTTTAAATATATGATAAATGGACTTACCGCTAATGTTTCGGAGTCGCAGAAAAATCAGCACATGTAAAAAAGAAAAAATGCAATTTAGAAAAATTCGTCAATACAATCAGCGCGTCCTTTTTTTAATAACGTACCAAAACAAGGAAGACAACATGTACCTACGTCTTCGAGACTATCAGTACTCATGAATTCTATTTCCATTAAATTATTTATAAGCCTGGGAATTAACGTTCAAATAAAAATATTCGGATAAATATTCTAAAGCATGGGAGACAACGCGTGTACGTGCACGACAATCTGCGTTAAAAAGTCCAACAATGAGTCTGTGTCAATATTGGAGAAAACACGCTAGCTTTGTTTTTAATTTCAATGTTTACGTTGCATACATCAATGAGAAAATTATTACAAACAAATAGCGCATTTACAACATGACAAATGTAATAACGATTTTTCATAACAATATGTAGTCTATAAGAAAATGAAGTAGATATTATAATTGAATCTTACGTGATATGTCTGACGTGTCTGTTATGTCCATTGCGACTAATAAAGCTTCGTTGACAAAAGACGTATTTTTGTATAAACAAAAAACCGATCATTACACTCGCAGCACACTAACGCAAAACCGTGTCGCCTTTCAACTGTCTACCTATCGTCCTATTGACAAACAATAATTAATTTGTCGACCCAGATGGTCGTAAATATTGACAACAAGTTTAATAATAATAATTCATTGGGTAAAGTAAGATAAAGGCGACAAATGAAAAGTCGTGTGCGATATTTACGTGCCTCATACACCAATGTCGGAGAGTTGCCGGTATGCACGCGGGAACGAGACGTAGATGAACGGCGCACTGGACCGCATGCAACTGAACTCCAAGCTATTTCAATACGTGTAGGGAATTTGCAACTCGACAGATTCTACAACGCCAAGGGAGGCCAGCCTGAGTATCATTGCTCCCCGATTGAGGTCAACTCTTTGGTATCAGTGCATACTAGTTAGAACTAGGTCATCTTTTATATATTTTTTAAATGCATAGTTATCGACGTCCATTCCTTAAATGGTCGTAATTGTCGTGCAATTGTAATTAATCTTATGACAATATATTCGCGAGCAATGAATGTTTTAATTGGTCTTCATTTGAAATTGAACATGAAGCATGTTTATCCAACATAGTATATGTACATCACTTTGAAATAAATGTCAGTATAAATTCCTAAAGCATTATATTATTTTATTACAGAAGAACCAGTAGGTGAAGTATGGACACGGTGTAGATTACATTTACAGGACGTCGCGTCAACGTCACCGTAGTCGGTTCCGCTACAGAGCACAAGACCAAGTATGAAGTTACATGATTAATTTATAACTTATACATTTTAAACTTAAAACCTACAGAATTGCATGGTATTTTTTTTTAAATATTAGGTCCTAGCCGCAGCTTCGTGCGCGTTATTATCTAGGACTATATATCAATAAAATTTCATCAAAGTATGTTCTGAAGTTACAGTGAGATTGACCAAAAACATCCAAACTTTCTATGATTGAAACAAAAATAAGCTGCTAATCATTATTAATACTAATAAATAAATAATGCTGATATTAATACTAATAAAAATCACCTCTTCATAGTGAATGCCAACAAACAATATACATTTCTGGATTGTGTTATAAAAGCATGTTAAAACACAACTACAATAAATAACTTCTTCTATGATATGTGTAGAAAAGTATTGGCTATTCCTCAATTTGAATAGATATAGGTCATATATTATTTTTTATTATTTAATACGAAATCTCCACTTAATATTTAAGGAGTAGCCAAGGGATGATGGATGTTGTTTTTTTTTTTCTATCATACTTAATTTTGATATATCTTTAATATTGAAAGTTGCTTTATGGAAATTGAAATGATAACAAAATCATTCTCTTAAACCTAAATAGTTGGTAAGGTTTGTGTTGCTAAGGATGAAATATTTCATTAATAAAAATATATATATAATCTATAATGTACTTAGACATTAAAGATGTAAAAAATATTTTAATGCACATGTATAAGCTTAGTTGTTGTATAACATGTTTAAAATTAAAAAAGCATATTTTAAAATTAATATTATTATTAATAAAAAAATATGATATACTATTAAATAAAACAAGACAGCCTAAATGTAAAGTACATCTATTTTATTAGAGAAGGAACAGGTTTCCCTTTTTAATGTATTTTTATATACAAGAATTGCAATTGTAATGACAACAGTGAAAAGCAATACATTTAATACTTAGATTGTCACTACATAGTATAAAACAAAGTCGCTTTCTCTGTTCTTATTGCCCTTTGTCTATGCAATGGACTTAGTAATAGATAGAGTGATTCTAGAGGAAGGTTTATACATATGATAATATTCATTAAGTAGTGAAGAAATACTTTTATTTTTGAGGTTTCTAATGTGATGTTGTTAATTATCAATTTTTTTCCGCTTCATTCCAAACGCAGGCTGAATGCTCTGAGATTTATCAAAATAATGTACTTATTTTTTATACAATGTTCACAGATTTTTGTATCAGCATTGCATTTGCACCCCCTTGCGAAGTCGGGAGGGTCACTAGTGATTGTTTACAAGAAAGCAAAAGTACAATTTCCTTGAGGATTGCCAACTCCAGGTACCTTAAGAAGTATACGCCCATATTGTGGCCATATCAAAAAAAAATTGGATTCCTTCATAATATTATTGACTTGTGAATTTAATTCATAATAATTATTTATTTTCTATGTTTGTCCAAGAAAATATCTTGCCTGCCCAGAATTTATTATGTTTATCATAAATATAAAAGTAATGTGGGTGTACAATAGTACTTTTTTATAATGTGAAACCATTTGATTGCCTGTGATACCATTAAGAAATTAGCTATATATATAGTACTCAATTTATCAATTTACTAGCTGTGCCAAATTTAGACATACCCACAAATGTCTGTTTTCTCCATTCTGTGGGATTTGATCAAAATCCTCCATTCATTCCAATCCATCCAGGGGCTTGGGTTGATCATTGATAGATCACTATGTCAGTCAGTCACCGTTAAGTTTAACATACATATAGATTAAGATGTGAACATTTTAGATGCATGTACAGGTTTTTGTCCTCACAAAAAACTTATATGAATATTATATGATCAAATAGAAAGTAGATATAGTGCAGTGCAGTATGGTTCACAGTTTTATATGAATTAAATTTGTTGTAAGATTGTCTCATTAAAATTATTTAATTTATCTAATATAGTAATTAATCTCTAAGAGAAAAAAATATTATGTTAAAATATAAGGCAACAGATGATATAATTTAAATGTGTTATCGGAAATTATTTTAAAAAATAATAAAAATATTCAATTTAAACTATTATTTCACGATAAATTACATTAGTCATCTAGTTAAAGTTGAAAATAATTATGTTTTAACAGTATTTAAACATGTTTTATTATATGGGTTATATATAATACCTCTATATAATAACATTAATAATTAGGATTACACAACATTTATATAGTAAATAATAATTTCTAACAAATAACAATAACGACATAATTTTTTGAATTGAACATTCAATACCATTGGCGCGCATAATCACTCAACATAATTTACAAAAGTAACATATTAGAAAGATTTTATTACCTGATCTCTGCATAATGATAAAGATACTGGGTAGCACTTATTAATCAATCGAGAAACATAACTATCACAGCAAAAATTGTAACAACACTTCACAAACCGAAATCAGAACTGTCAACAACGACACCCGCCCTTGCTACCACGACCGGCCCGGGTAGAATTGATTTTTTGAATCAGTGTTGCCATGAGTCATAACATTTGCGAAAATCTTACGACTAAAGACGATGCGTAAATTGAGTTCTCTTTAATGAGTAGTTAGTTATTAAATAAAAAAAACAACTAAATGTTCAAAAATTATTTGTGTGACACCGCTAAGTACTATCATGGCCCTATATACTATCTGACACCGCTAAGTACTATTTATACCGTAATTGATAGATTTATTTATTTTAAACGCTAAATTTATTTTATTTTATAGTTTAAATACCTATGTATTTAGTTACTTTTTATTATAAATTCTGATAATAAGGAAAGAAAATTATATAATAAGGCAAAAAAAGAAAACCACCCCACGTAATGTAAAGAAAATAGTTATAATACTTTTTATTAATCAGAACGCGATATAATGTCGCCTCTACATATCAAGAGATGCATTGGCCGATATCGCCAGACATATCGGCGGATGAATTCGTTCGAAGTGTCCACATATCTGTCAAAGCATCAGTCGTTACTCGTTCTTGAAAGACGTCGGTCATGCGAAAATTTAAAAATGGACGTCTTGTGAATATGGAATGGAATTAATAATGGACATTGAGACCGTAGTCCGTAGCCGCTCTAGCAAATTACATAAATACGTAGTACTTTTTGAGTGTACCTCTCAATAGAGTAGTTAAAAAAGGGGAAAAGATGTTATTTAATTGCAAAAAAAATGATTATAAATTTAAATGTTTCCTCGGTACTCATGTCTGCCATTTTTATCAAGAAAGAATTATTAAAGATTCAAATGTAAAATGTTAAAACCATTGATACTTATAGTTGATTATATCAATGGCTTAAACAATAAAAACGATACTTAAAATGTAAAATTGTATTAACGAATAAATTGGCTATTTAAATTACACCGATGCATCTGCCTATGTGTGGACGGACGCATCTTTCTGGGTAATGAAATCCTTTGATCTGTGCTAAAAAACCAACACCAGCCGGATTGATGGCGGATGCATCGGCGGACGTAAAATACCTACTACGGATAGGCAGATTACCCCGTCTTCACATCGGCGGACGTATCCACAGATGACGTCCGCAGATACATCTGATGATATGAAGAGGCGGCATCAGCTTGGTCTCAGCTGTCATGTCACAGAGACAGTAGTTGGGTAAATAATAAATACCTACTAGATCATATGGTGTAAATATAATGACGTAAATACTACATTACATTACCCCGTAATAATTATAAAATTTGTATGTTTATATAATAATCACTAAGTCAACGTAGTAACGCAATGTGATTCAAATGAAATATATACTTATAACGCTATAAAAACTGTGTTTTTAATTGTTAGTATTTTTATTATATTATTAGATATTCAAACAAATAAGTGATAAAAATATTGTAGAAATATTTACGAATGAGGGAATTCTATCATAAATTTTGTTATACATATATCACATTTATCAAATGAATCATTTAACTATATTTAAACTGGTATTATATATGTATATCTTGAAACTGAATCTAACATCTTTGTTGATTTAATATACTGTTGATTTAAATCATCAATTGTTTCTTATTATATTATACTAAATTAATAGCCATTGTTATATTTGTTTACAAATAATACCTTTTAATGATATTCTTTGTGACATAATTTTCAGTATTTTAAAGTGTTGTGACATAGCACAAGTTTTCAATTTATTTAGTGTGAATAAACATTCAGTGTCCTTAAAAATGAGGCTGAGGTTTATAAATCCATTTGTTTGGCATTCTATTTTCTCAAGATCATTTTTGCACAATCATAGAAAGTTTAAAATTAAGAATTTACTGGAACCGGCAAGTAGCTTAAATAATAATGCTAAAAATATTTCATAAACATGAAGCAGTAAAAAAATAGCATTTATAAAATTCTTTTGAATATTGTTACAGGTGAAACATGTTTATTTTTCTTTTGAAAGATATCACAAACCATTATTTCTTATGTTTATTTGGCCTACAAAATTAAAACTGTCACCTGAAACTAAAGTTGAATTGTTACCATCTGTTACTGAGGTTGCAGATCGTTTGTTTGAATCTGGAAAATATGAAGAATGTTATAAAGTTTTGACTAATAATGAGGTAAATACATGCATTAATGGCATCGTGTGTGCAATACATTTTATTTATTATTTATTTATTAAATTAATAATTTGGTATCAATCAACATAAAAGAATAATTTCTTAAATCAAATTTTTTAAAGTGATTTTATAAATAATATTTATGATGACCAAAACTTAAAAATTTATTTCATTCATAGGTATTTAATGTGAACTTACTTTAATACATTTTTTTTAACTAATAATTACAGAATCAGGAAGATATAGAAGTAAAATGGCGTATTTGCCGTGTTTTATACAATATGGCAAAACTCACAAAATATGATGAGACATATAAATGTGAACTTATAACTCAGGCTTATGATATTATTTCAAAGGAGCTAGAGCCTCACTGGGATAACTTTGCAGTCCAAAAGTGGTATGCTTTAATACTAGACATCAAAAGTTCTAATGATGGTGTAAAAAGGAGAATAGCAGAACTGGGAAATGTAAAGAAACACATGGAAGTAAGTATAACTATAATTGTGAATGGTTATTGAAGACAAATGTGTAAATTCAGAAATCTTTTCCTATCCCTGGCAAACAGGAATGTTTTTCCACAACTTCAGCGAGGAACTCATAATCTGATGTTTGTATTGCTAACGCAATAACCAGTGAACCAACAACAGTGATATTGTATGATATTATTTTTATATAGATTGTTATTGTATGATACATTTGCCAATTTACTTTTCTTTCTTTCATTTTAACATTCATATTTCTTTAATTTAAAGCTGGCCATAAAATTAAATCCAAATGACGCAACGTTGCTACATATGTTAGGCGAGTGGTGCTATCAAATTACAGAAGTACCATGGCATCAACGTAAAACTGCCGAAACATTATTTGGAGCACTACCCCACTCGACCTACGAAGATGCTCTCGAATTCTTTTTGAAAGCAGAAGAAGCACAACCGCGGTTCTATAGCATAAATTTATTGAGATTAGGATGTTGTTACTTAAAATTGAAAAAGGAAGATCAAGCTAAGTATTACTTAAAATTAGCTGCAAGTTACCCTGCAAAATCTAATGACGACCATCGTGCCAACAAGGAGGCTACCGAATTGTTAAAAAAGATATAAGGAAATAAATTTTAATGATACGAAAAGTAATTTTATTTCATGCCCGACATTATATCATAAAAATGTTGAAAATACATAGTTTCTTAATTCTTATTTATTTATTACATTTTGGACAATCATTTCATTTTACTTTAATGGCGTTCTTCTCGGTCCTTTTTGGATCCTATACAGACATTAAATTATGTATTCTGTAATGGATGGGCTACCTTCTTCCATCATTAAAAATAAAAAAGCGTACCTTACTCGATTTAGAATAATTTCAAGTATGGATTACCAATAATTTTCATTCATTAAGAAGTTAAAATAAAGAATTATACAGAATTTTTGAAATGGGTATAATTTCGCAGTTGACTCAAATAAAATTTTCCTTATTTAACAACCTTTCATGTGAATAATGTAAAAAGTTTTAGCCAACATTTAAATCGGATAGGTATAAAACAGTAGTAGTAACCAATGTACTCTGTGTATAAAACCAACGGGTTAGTCGGTCTCCAACATGATCAATATTCGCTAGGTGCAAAGTAGGTGGAGGGGAACCGTGAATCGACCGCAGCGCTCACCGCGTCACAAAAAGCAATCTACAGCGGACGATTTGTCACTTTTTACCATTTATTTTTTTAATTAAATAATATAGACAATAATATTATTTATATAGATTTAAGTAGAAAACTATTAAATTACGATATACCATTGGAAATAATTGTTTGTTTATTGTTTTTCGTAATGACAGTAAGCTATTTGA
>LQNK01000185.1:813988-848960 GCA_001586405.1 Phoebis sennae | reverse complement strand
TTCATTATACTTTTAGATAAATGTTCCGGATAAGGAGAAGATGCCAAAGTGTCAATTGGCAAAACAAATTGCCACAACATTGCCAAAACCATTTGTGATCAAGCATGACCATAGAGAGAGAAATATTATGACAAAACTTAATCCCTCATCACAAGACAGTTTTGCTGATCTCTCACTGCACCAAGCCGATCTCTCAGTGTGCACGCAAACATCTGCATTTAAAAAACTATAAGATAATTGGTTTGTTTTTCTATTATTTATGTATTAAATTCAAAATAAATAAGTCAAATTTTCTTTCATTTTTTTATTATTAAAAATGTGTTATTCTCACACAAGTAACATAGAAAAATACTTAAATAGATTGCATTTATATTTGCTGACTTACATTTACAAAAGATTATACAGGAGATTATTCAATAGCACCAATAAAATAAAATCATAACTTCATCATAAGACATTGAAATTGGGTTTAGTATTTAGTTGAAGGGTTCTAATGTAATAATATAATTTATACCATATAATATAGTATGTGTATTCACCAAAGACTAGATAAATAAATATTTAAGAACATAATAGAAATAAAATAATATTGACTTTGGTCACAACTTCCAAAGGTAGAGATTCAGGTTCAGTTAACCTTATACAAAAAATAAATAATCAGGATGCAGGTTTTACTTTGAATTTAATGTAAATTTCGCTCCTTAATTAGTATGAAAAATATAGGCTAAGTTTACAATTATAAAATTCTACTTATATACCTAGAAAATGCTACGTATTTTGAGACCACCAAAATATAATAAGCGTTTAAATAGTACAAGAAAAGTCAATTTGTTAGGGTTTGACAATACAATCAGGGCTTCTTAGGAACAATAATAGAGAAGTTGTATACCTACTGTAAATAAATTGCATAATTTTATAATTGGCTGTTATAATATAATTAAATTAAACTTATTTTACTTAATGTATTGGGAAATGCAAGTTGTAATGACCAACAAGGTTTGTGGACCTTTTTTTTATTAAATTCATATCCAGGACCAGTGAATTAATAGTTTTAAAATAAGCATGGTATTTCCAGTATTCTGAACAAATCAACATTCAATAGTACTTTTATTCTAGAAATTTATGTTTGTATGTTCATCTAAAACAGTTACATTGACCATTATTTAATGTTTTTAGCTCACTTCAATAGATGGAGCGCATCAGATGATTATTTACTTTTTGAAATGTCCACATTAAATGGTTCGTAGATAGTTATCATATTTGTATACTAGAATAATGGATCATATAAAACAATTTAGTAAACTTACATTAAAACAAATGCATACAAAACCTACATAAGATCACTATTAAAGATATTAATTTGTGCTTAGTATACTAGGTATATTTTAATATGAATTCTGTAAATTAATACAAAAAATACATTTTAAAATAAGATTCATTTTGTCAACGCTATATAACAAAATAATTTAAACAAAAAATATAAATGCTTGAAGATTCTATAATTAGTTCAGTAGTCATACAGAAGCCGATTATTATACCTTTCCACTATAATTATTCTTTTAAATCACGTGTATATAATATCTTCGCGTTAAACACCAAAAGCACATTTATTTATTACAAAATCATTACAATATAAAGAGCTAAAATATCATAACATTCGAGTAAATATAAATCTTTACAGCATACCAGGCCGATCACTCTCTTGGTTTCCCGTTTTTTCGAAGAACATGAAATCCTGAAAAAGTATACATACATACATGTCAATATTAAGCTAGGCGGCCACAGGTCGATATTGTAACCATCGGATTCTTTATTTCTATACAAAATGCGTTCCGTACGATGCGTACCAATGGACGCAGTTGTGTGACATTCTACTTATAAATATTGAGTCTGATGCGTATGATACCGCCATAAGCCCTAATAAATAATAAGCTTTAATCATATAATTATATTTTTAGATTTATACTATTCTAAAGAATGTAATTGTTCAAGAAAAATGACATACAAAATAATCATTATCTTAACTTTTTTGTCCATAAATTGAGTTTCAATTAAAAACGTTACATACACACACTCTTTTAAAATTAGAGAGGAATGGGCGATTTGGACTAACTCACGGCCGCTTAAAAAGCTTGTCTAAATTAATAGGGCTCATTTTAAGGTACCGTGTTTAGTATGGTCATAATGCTTTATTTAGGAAAGAAATATTCTTACTATATAATGTAATTTAATGTATAGATCTAACTTGTAAAATAACTATATTGGTAGTAGTTTTGGATGGTATAACAATTAGGATTAAATAAAAGGGAAATTTCGGTTTTCGAACAACTCGGGAGGTAAGTATATAACATACATAGGTAACCTATGTTTGTATGCCAGTTTAATTAGGGAAAATTTTGGTGTTAAAAACTTAATACGTGTTTTTGCTGATATGAATAGTAAATGAATACGTTATAAATTTAGAAGTGACATTGACAAAATAAATAGGCAATTTCGCGACCGCAAACAAAATATGGATATAAGGATGACATAACTTAAAAATATGGCTCTCCCATGAAGGATATTATCACAGAATTATTATAATTTAGTCTTCCTTCCTTATTCGCCTTTTCTAAATATCCTGCAATGCTAAAAATATCTCCAGAGTAATTATAGGACTAAGAAAAAAGTTTCAACAGAGGGAAATATGTCGTAATAGTGAAGATTATTTAGGATATAATACCGAATACTTACAATTAAAAAGCATGCTCCCAACAAAACCGCTTTTATCCTGACGTCCAAATCCATCGGAAATGTGATTCCGAAATAATCACTGTCCGTAAATGCTTCTCGAGCCAGGCCAGACCACTGCTTCGTGATTTTCCCAACTTTAGTTTCGCCGTCTTTTGAATATACCTGAAATGTTTTAATTTTAGTATATTTTATTATAGTTATTGATAAAACAGTAGTCGTATAACATTTAAGGTTAAATAAGTATAAAACGTACGAGGTGTGTTCAAAAAGTATCGCGAATTTTTAATTTTCTCGGGTTACGTATATATAAATTTAGATTTTTTGTGGCGTTATATAGGTACACATGTCTCTCAATTATTCCGAATAGTTCAGCCACTTTGAATGTTCAGTTAATTGTGGACAGCTATTTTGCTTGATTGCAAATTACTTTGAATACGTTTTAGGTAGAACTTAAATAATGCCCAGAAAACAATTAAATCATGTTTATTTTGTAATACGATGTTTTCAGTATTGCCATGTATAAATTCTGACGTCAAAGTATTCGGATTTGTATTTGATGTGTATAGTTATAATTAATTCACAATTTCTAATGTAGGGCATAAATATTAGGATTACAAAGTAAGTGTGTTTATATTATTGCTTAAGAGACTCGTAAATACCTAATAGTAATGCAATGATAAAGACAGAAAATAACTTTTAAATAAACACTTCATGTTATCTTACAGTTTATTAATAGGTCAGCAGTTATCTATTGCAAAAAATAAACAACGACTTCAATAACAATTGATTTTGTTTAGAGGACAAAACTTAAGGGCTGCGGTGCAGTGCGTACCTATTTTTTTAATAAAAGCTTTTTTAATAACACATTTATCCCCAGTATCTTTTCTGTTGGTGAACCTGCATTTAAAGACGTAATTTAATGAAAGAATAAAAAACATGGAAAAGGCTTTTAATCTAACGATAAATACACGTGCTTTATATAACTTACCACGTAATGACATATTATATAGTGACAGAAATCTTTTAAAATAAAGTAATACATTGTTTGGTAGAGATTGCTAACGAGCGATTAGACTACCTTGTGCTTGACCTATGTCTGTAAATTTTTATTGTCTTATCCTATTGATAGGCAATAAACTGTTTTAATATTCGTATAGGTTATTTTTCTTAAACGACCCAGTCGATTGTACATTTTCAAAACAATAATAAATGTATTTATTTAGTTTAAAAAGGAAAGTAAAGACAATTCAACCGATATCAATAAGAGGCAAAGAACTCGCTAGATTACATTACATTGACGTAAACAGTAAGAATATCAAATATATCATTATATACCAGTTTAATTATACTATCAAAGCAATTAAATTTTATTTCAATAAAATTGGTTGATATTTGATAAAGGTTTTTTTTCCTTACGATATTTGACAATTAGGTACGTTATTAGTATCATATAGGTAAAAAGCTACTTTATAAGTATCATAAGCAACTTTAATTTGAATATTTATAAATAGGCAATGGATCCTACCAATGTACCGGGCGGGTGTGACAGAACAGAAACTACAGGCAAATGGATGATTTAAATTAAACACATTGTGAACATACTTACATTAATTGCACATGGCCACAGATGGAGAACATAAACACAGGTCTCTAGGTTACCATAACAGCATCTATAATTTCATAGCATTCTTGATAACATAGCAGGGTTTACATATGGACCATTCCTGCTCAATAGACCCGACCACCATACCAGGACGAGAGGATAACTCTGTGCTTTATAATCACCAAAAGCAGACGCAGAATTTGCAGGCTATAACACAGTTGAAGTGAAACACATTGAAATACTCACATTAAACTCCACGTCACCGCATATGGAGAACGTACACACTGGCCCCTTGATTCTCAACACAACTTCTCCAGTGGCATTCTTGATGACGTAGCAGGGTTTACATATGGACCACTCCTGCTCAATAGAGCCCACCACGGTACCGGGCGGGGACGACACCTCCATACTTTGGAGCCAGCAAGGGCAGAAGCAAGAATCGCAGGCCAATGGACGGTTTAGATGTATCACCTGAAAGTCAAATTACAAATTGATGTGTTGGTGAAAAAAAATATTATAGAATCTACTCAAGAGATCCAAAATCTTTTTTTTTTTTCAAAAACATGTTATTACTCAATTAAAGAATACATAGAGGATGGAATTCTTCGAAAGTATGTTCAAGAACAAGATAGTTGTTAGGCCGGCTAAAATAAATTTTGTAAAAAAATTGTCAGCCCTTGGACATTTAAAAGAGCAACTATCGAATTCCTTGACAGTATCTTCTCGGAAGAACATTCCAAACCAATCGTAGATTATAAGGAATTAACTGTTTATAAATGTATAACAATGCTTGTGTGCACAAAAAATCAGTAATTTAATTTGAGCTTCATAAATGTCAATGTATTAGTTGATATTAATCTATTATTAGAACCCATAAAAATGTAAAGAAAAAATACCTCATTACGGAAGTTGTCCATGATCTTCATATCGAAAGGTCGCATTGGGCCGCAGCAGTTCCTGGTGCAACAATCGTTGTCTTCAACCGCATAGTACACCTTCTGCCCCAATGCATTCTTCACGGTGTACTTATTGTTTGTTTCGAAACCGACGAAAGCTTCTAATAATTCTACTTTTTGGTGGATTAGAAGCTGGTCAATCATAGAAAGGTATTCCAAGCCCGGTGGACAGTTGCTTAAACCTTGCGGAATACTCATCCAGCCGCCTGAAATATTTAAGATAGCACTTAAGTCTAATTATTTTTGTAGGTAACTGAGTTATTTGTTCTAGTCTTCACGTTGCATCTCAAAAAATAGGAACCTTTCTGAACATTTATTAGCAAAAAAAACTTTTCCTTTTTTAATTAACAAAAACTAAGCATATTGCAATTTGAATATCGTATTTTTAAATTTTTGCATTCTATTATTTATTGTTTCTAAGAGACAAGTTGCATAATAAGGTTTTAAAATTTGAAATAAAGCACATTGAACAATGTTTCTGCTATGAAATGGGAAACACATAATAAATAATTATTTGATCCTTTAAAAAAGCAAATAAGGTATTGGCACCACATGTATTAGTATAAGTAACAGAAATGATAAATAAATAATATTACCATAAACACAATATATTAAATGCCCTCCACCACAACTTTATTGTCTAATAACGGATAAATCAACCTTATTTCATCTTCAGACAAAAACTTTTCATATTTATTATGACTTGATTTGAATACCACTTTGTACAGCCGACGAAACGATCTCTTCACATTGGGAATGTTAAATGTCTCCGCGAGAACATGTTTATCTTTTAAATTTAATAACCTTTTATGTTTTAAAGAAAATAAACGTTTAAACTTAGAATTGATCACTGGCTTCTTAACGGTGTCTTGCGTTTCATCGAAAAGAATATCAAAATTATTTTTCTCAGTGTTGAGGACTTGCATTGTTGAAGTTTTCACATTTTATAATTTTAAATAAAAATTTATTTTATTTTATCCGTTCGTAACAAAAAGCAGCACCGCTATCTATACTTTAATGGACTATAATGCTATTATGTTACCTATCAAGTGCATGCCTTGAAATTGTACTTGGTAAACATCATTATCTTTAAAGAGTAATTATTGCAAATACAGCTAATAACACGAATAATCCATTAAATAATTGCTAATACTTTCACTGAAAATGTATTCCGTCGATAATCCTTGGATAGATAAATTTAATTAAAATTAATTTAAATGTATCCGCCGAATGCTTTAACGTGTGTGTACAAAAAAGTAAAACGATACTATTGAGCGAAATTGGTTTTTCACATTCGTCCACCTTCGTTATAGGCGTTTGACTATTTTTGTTTTGTATTTTTTTTTATATCTTGCTTTATTTTTGTACACAGAAACTATGATTAAAACAGTAACCTGCTTAGCATTAGGTCAAGGGGGGTAGTCTTAATGATATTATATTGTAACCATGTTTCGCTTTATAATTTAACACGCAAAGGTAAGGGGCATGCGTGTGCGATTATCGCTATCTATGTATATTCGCAGCAATACAAGTAGGTACCCCGTGCACTTTATTGGGTGAAAGAGTGAAGAAAATGATTGTAAATCTATTCAACATATAACTGTGTCATTTCAAAATACTGATACACGATTACGTTCACTGCATAGAAAAATAATCACGAAAATAGGTTAAAAATAATATGCATAGTTATATAAAAATATGTATAGGTTTTTAGGTTTTCGACTTTTCGTGTTGTATTACGGTAATATTTGATTAACGAGGGTGTCAACACCGCTAACTTCCAGGCTCCGGGCTGTTACTGAGATTTCTTTATTTCTTTGTCACAAAAATCCGAATAACAATTTTTTTTTGGATTGGACCCAGGATTTGAGCCCGAGACCCCTCGATCTGTAGCCAAAGATGCAACCACCAGACCAACGAGGAAGTCAAAGTGGCCTAATGCTTTTTTAGTATAAATAATTTAAAAATTAAACTTTTATTTGGGATACAAATATACAATTGATATTGTTCTTTTCTTGATTGTGTATTAAGTTAAGTTGTTAGATCAGTAATTTCAAATTATTACCTGGAGCTTGTGCTGGGCCTGGTTGTTGGACAATTGGTGCTGGATATCCAGGCTGAGGGTGAGGATACCCAGGAGCATATCCATGTTGATAACCGGGCTGATAACCTGGTTGGAAGCCAGGTTGAAAACCTGGCTGAAATCCAGGGTGCATTCCAGGGAGAGGTTGAGCCCCCGGTGGTAGGGAGGGTGGTGGTCCTGGGTAGCCAACTTGAGGATTCATGGGGTAGCTTTCATTTGGCTTCTGTCCTTCTGATGGAGGTCCATACCCTTGACTAGCAGGAAAATTCGGACTGTATGGTGTTGGTTTGTGCGACATTTTAACTGAAAATTTTATTTCAAATTTATCACTGATTATCAAATAAACTTTAATAACCCAATTGGGATAATACAATGTAAGTAACTTTTACATCAGTTTTTTTTTTTCATTTCAATCACACAGTGAAAAGACAGGTGATAACTTTAAGGATTTTAGGTCTGTTGGGCTTTGTGATAAATTATAATTTTCATTTAAACTATAGATACCTATTTTACTAATGCTTTCATAATGAGGAGAGAAATCTTTCATTAGTTACATTCAATTAGTTAATTAATTTATCCCTCAATATTATGCTTACACTTAATATAAAAGATTATACTGTAATAGCAACAAAATTGATTTATATACATTTGACATTCAATTTTTCTGATCACTAATATTCTTCAAAGTTAAAAACAATTATAGGGATATAATTTAAACAATAGCAATAAATGCTTAAAAAATTAATTGTGTTTCATTTAATCACTTTCCTTTTTTCAGTCATAAACATATTTTATCATTAGCCTAGTATCTGCTCTTATTTTCATACTTTCAAAGGTTAAATAAATTGATAGAAAAGAAATACTGTCATTTATAATTCTTATACAATTTTTGAAAATTTAATTATACCTACACAGAAAAATGTGTCGGTGTCACTGTTGCTAGGTATACCGTCTGAATTAAATATAGTAATTATTCTTATGATAAACTGGTTAGTGTTATGCAATTGATGATTATGTTATGTGCTATCTGGTGACTATTCATTAATAGGCTACACTGGTTATGTCAAGATCTTCAATTTTAACTGGATAATATAATAGACTCGATATTGTAAAAATATAGTTAGACCACTATGGTTCTTGTTGCCTCAAATAAGGTGTTATACTTGTTAACAATTCTTGCTATTTAAAAACAAAATAATAATACTTGAAAGTCAAAAGGTTAAAGTATTATAAGCATAAGTTACTCTAGGATATATTTTCCTTAATTAATGTTAAAGTGTAATAATTATTATCTATTCTATATTTATTGCATCATTTTCATGGTTTCTATGTCAAAGTACTAGAGTCCTGTAACATCTGAGGTCACATATTTTCTGATTAGTCTTCTTTCTTTTAACTTTTCAAATAAAATTTTTTATATTCCCCATATATTATTTACACTAAATGTTGCTGCTTCACATAAAATCTTTTAAGGCTGAGAAGATATTTCTGGCTGTGAAAAGAAACAAAATCATACGATCCTATAACTTTTAGAGGTTTATACATAGTAGTTGATATTGTGTTTCTTTTATTAGTAAATTAGCATCATACAAAATTTCCATTACCTAGAACTGAACAGTAAAATAATGTTCCATTTTTTTCTATAAATAGATGTTATACATACCTGACTGAACACCAAATTATTGTACAAAAGTTGTTATTATATATAGCTATTTATTCATAAATCAAACGACAATCCTTAACGCTTGTTAGATATATAATAAAACATATATTAGTCACTATATCAAATGCCGGCAACTGGATTTATGTCGAAATTTTCTTCATTTTGATCACAGTCACTTAATTTCAAACAATTAATCGCATACCCATGGATTATTTTTATTCGCCCTGAATGCCTAGTTGTGGCCAAAATTTATTTTTATTTTACAAAACCATACAAAAACAATTTAAGTTTGACAGCATTACGCAAATGTCAAAAGTATAGGAAACGTATTCATTTATAAACTTATTCCACATTAAGGCACACATCAGTTTTATTCGTAATAAGTTTTTCAACCCAAAATATACTGAATTTTAGGATTAAGCTGATTATGTTTCTTTTTCTTTCTTCTATCAGATATGTCGGACTAAAATAATTTTACGCATATCTATTTCTTTTAGTTCTATATTATTCATTGAACAATAACTTTGTAAATAGTTTTTGCGGCCTTAAAGCACATCACAACAGGCGAATTCAAAGAACTATAAGGTATATTTTTTGTAAATATATAAAATGACTAATTTCAATTATGTTTACTGAAAAGACAGAAATATTAAATATAGGTAATAATGATATTTTAAACAATTTATACCGGAGTTATTTTTTTTTATGGTTGCAACATTGTCATCCGGTTTTGACTAAACTCCATTCACCAATCAAACCATTGCAATTGAGTGCATTGACCAACCTGCTGCTGCTGCCAATTCCAGCACTCAGCAATTCAGTTGAATAGATGTTGCTTCCGCGTTTATAGCTTCGGGTGTAGTAAAGTGAATAAAGAAAAATCGAGTGCCGCGATGCAAACACAGATGTTTTGTTACTCATCAAACTAAAATGGCGTCGCTGTTTATCATTTAGTTATCATTCTCTACGTGAACGTTCCTCAGTGATCACATCCGAGTGAGTCATAAACCAACATAGCAATGACATTTTTATAGCACAAAGTGGGAATACGTTTTTAAACGTCTCTAGAAGACTGGAAAGTGTTATTTTTGCAATACAATAATGCGCGAATTCAAAGTAGTTGTGTTGGGATCGGGTGGGGTCGGGAAGAGTGCTTTAACTGTGCAGTTTGTATCCGGATGTTTCATGGAAAAATACGACCCCACAATAGAAGATTTCTATAGGAAAGAAATCGAAGTAGATAATTCCCCGTGTGTTTTAGAAATTTTGGATACCGCTGGCACAGAACAATTCGCTTCCATGCGAGATCTGTATATAAAGAATGGCCAAGGATTTGTGGTAGTTTATTCGTTAACAAATCACCAGACGTTTCAAGATATTAAACCAATGAAGGAATTGATTACGCGCGTGAAGGGTTCAGAGCGCGTGCCTATATTGTTAGTCGGTAACAAAGCGGATTTGGAACACCAACGTGAAGTGTCACAGGCGGAGGGGTCGGCTCTCGCTCAGATGTGGGGCTGCCCATTTGTCGAGGCTTCGGCGAAAAGCCGCACCAATGTCAACGAAATGTTCGCGGAAATTGTGCGTGAAATGAACGTTAGTCCTGAAAAAGAAAAGAAAACTTATTGTTGTTGTACAGTGCTTTAATAATTAGAGTGTAATGTGGCATTTATTTCTCGTAAGACTGCAAGGGCGAGGTGGAAGTGTATTCTCCTCTGCCCGACGGCTGCTCGCCGCCAGGGCAGCCTGGGCGGCGGCGCGCCGGCCCCCATCGCTGGACCCTTAGCGATCGCGATGCGCGTCATATCAAGTTGTTAATATCTTTGATACATACCATTGTCCAATCGAGGTGCTTTATCTTATATTTTCATACTTTAGTACTGGTAGATACTCCCGCAATAACCATTATCATGTGGAATCAAAACAATACATCATTTTAAGGGAATTTTTTTACATGTATTATTAAAGGTTCAGATTCAAAATAGCTTCATTTTCTTTTCTGAGAACATAAACATGTTGCAACAGTTGTCATTTTAAGCTACAATAATAATGTATTGTAAATTAATGTAAGTCAACTTTGTACATATATAATTTGATGAGATTATAATGTGAAAGGACAAGGACGGTTTTAGGGAATAAAAAGCCATCCAAATATGCAATAATCTTATATGATTGTGTAGAGTGAAGTGCAATGAGTAAGCGTTTACACCTAAGTCATATTGCAAATTGTGTTTTATTGTGTAAATTATGTTTATATGAGAAATCAATAATCAAGGAAATACAGACTTAAGATTTGACGAGGCGTGATTGTGTTTTAAAAATCTACCAGGATTTGTGATAATACATATAACAAAATATCTATAATAAAAGTTTTAAGTGGGAGATTAATATGTGAAGTTTTATTCATGGATTGACAAGGTAACCTTTTATACTTTTCTATAAGATATTGTGCTTGCACATAAGTAAGAAATTAATTTTGTTGTGTGTGTATATTGATTAACAAATTAGGTACGCATTCACTTTTAAATGCTTTGTATCCATACAATATTGCATATCTCTATACTCTTTGATATTACAAAAGATATTGATATATTCGAACTTTGTACATATTTTTTGTAAAATTAAATTAAGATTAAAGTATAGTTCTTTTTTTATTTCAGAAACATATTTAAAAATGATTTTACATATTTCTTTTAATTTACAAATATTTGTGACTTTGGTCGATATAAAAAAGCAATACACATACAACAAACCCAGTAGAAAGTAAATACAGTTACTGTTGTAGAGAATGCTTATTATTTATGCAAAAAAGATCATAACAATGCTCTCAAGTGGAGTATCCAGAATCCTTTCTTTTTGGTTATTTTCGATACTTGTCTCCTTAAAATTACTCTTAGAGGATATAGGTATATTGTGAGAATCAGACCACCAACATAAAATAATAGCTATAAATTTTTCATTTAAATATATTTTTAAATTGTAAACATGGTCTGAATTAATGTTATGGAATTACAATATCTCTATAGAATGGCATTTTTTTGTTAAATGAAATTTATATAAACATAGAATTAATTTAAAGTATAATCTAAGATATAACTTTGTAATTGTTACATATTTTAAAGCAGTCGCATCTCATATTTGCCGGTATGTATGTATGCTCAGATCTTTAAAACTACTAAACAGATTTTGTTGTGGTTTTTTTTAATAGTGATTTCGAGAGTGAGGTTTATATCTATATAATATGCATGATATGTCATGTGCGAAGCCAATGCGGGTCACTAGTAATTTTTTAAGTAAGCAAGTTTTAAGAGTTACTGATTCATATAATGTAGTAATTTGCTTCTTATTGGATATTGATGATTATTGAAATAAACAATAGTTTTGCATCTCTTAAAATAAAAAAAAGTACATTAATAAGAAATTCCTGTTAATACTATGAACAGTAATGTAGATCTGAGAATAATTTATAATACATATTTGAATTTAGAGACTGGGTTTTAACATAATTTAAATAATTAGAGTATTTTTATAACAATCATAATTCTATCATTTTTACATTATACAAGAAAACAGGTTTAGGTTAAATAATTGCTGTATTTTAAAGACGACACTAAAATTTTGTTATATTTTCTCCACGATACAAAATATTTCGCGTTTAACAACTCGAAACATTGTTATTCAGTAATTTGTAACAAGTATCCAAAAGAATTATCACAAATGATGGCTAACGAGACTAGAAACAGAGCTTGTAGGCCCATTCGAGAACGATGTATTGCTACAAGAATGGACGCGTATTTGTAATCAGTAGCGACCGTTGGACCGTAACCGTGTGCGCAACCATCTTCTTTTAAACAGTTCTGATTTTACTTCGCTTTTTTAAATAATTAATAGGTAATTTTAATTTTACTTTTAAATTTCGTGCTCTTGATAGAACGATAACTTTAAACGTAAGATTACGTTGGATGTAATTTTGTTACTTACATAAAAATTACAAAACGTAACCGGCAAGTATTATAACGCATATAAAACATAAACAATGTATTGTTAGTTCTTGTCAAGTTTAATTTCTTTTTATCTAAGTAAAAAGACTAGTTAATGTAGGACATGTCGAGTTTAAGGTCATGGTTTGGTTGCTCAGTCGGCTCGAGCGCCACTATAGTTTAGGTGCCGTTACGGCCCAGATAGTCAATTTACCCGGATACTGATTGATCTATAACTAGGTTTACTTTTGTTAACTTTAATTACTATGGTTAATGTTCAAACCTGGAAGTGTAACAGAATATAACAGTTTGGAAAATCTTCAAGCAAAAATAACATTCAATTACATATGTTTTTTCTTAGAAAATTATGCGTAAAAAATACCTATCCTAAAACGTCTGTTTCACAGGTATTTGTGTTTAACACGCTATCATCAGATAATATAGATCAACGAATTTATTTAAATAATCAATTGAAATTAATTATTTTTGAATTGATTGAACTATAATCGTATCTAAGCGATATATATTTATTTTTTAATTAATATTTTTAGTATTGTATATGTTTTCTTTTTATTCTAAAAATCCAGGAAAACGATGGTGCAATACATAAAAGTACAGTCCAATAATATCTAGTGTTTCAAGTTTCCATGCTTCATAATTAATTGCATTATTCATAATTTAATAACAACGATGCAACGCACGTAAAAACCAGTAGACAGCGTGAGTGACAGCACATACTTTACCGTGCTTAGGAGCCTAGTAGGAAATTATTATCGAACGTCTTGAGCAATACCCAGTTAAATTACACAAATGACAATTTTATTTAATACATATGCACTTCACTTTGCCATATACCTGAAGAAAATGTGTTGCAAAAACTAGTTTATCATTCTATTAAGAAAACACCCCTTATGACAATGAATTGAAGGAAACATTAAAATGCTGCTAATCGTGCTATCTTTGTAAAGTAAGTATTATTTTTTTTAAACTAAAAGTCATTCAGTTTTTAATTAAATCATAAGTCATAATATTGTCGAATAATTTAACCTAATATTGGCTGTAAATAAAATTGTTTGTATAAAAATTTCATTTTAAAATAAGAATTTTTTGATACAATGCAAAATTTTCACAAAAACATTATAATTTATAATCCATTTTTTCCTTAAACTAGTCTCAGGATTCCCACTTTTATGACTATACACAAGTTCTTGTCAAAAATGTATTGTTTAATAACTTTTACTGTTTCATAATACACACCCATGTCTATTTTAATTTGTTTCTCTAGAGAAGTTAATTTGATATTGTTAACTTGCGAGCAGTTATTGAACCTATAAAGCATTCAAGTGCAAGTTTGTAACTCCAGCATGAAAAGAACTGGAATATTATGTTTGGATATTAAATTGACATTTTATTTTTTCTATAGGTCAATTGGAAAGTATTTTTTCGAACTTCAAGTTTTTCGTAAGTTTTTACAATAAAATGAGAGCCATAGATAGTGGCATACAACATTAAGTATATTATTTTATCTAGTTTAAAATCACTTTTTTAAAAGAACCAGGATATACGAATAGTCGCTAATAGCACATAGCATAATCTCCAAGCAATCCTTTCATGCTACCCTGGTTTTATCAAGATTTAACTAGATAAAATAATGGACTCAATATTGTAAAAAATAATAATTAAGCCACTATGGTTCTCATGGCCTTCAATTGGCTCAATACATTATATAAGTGACTCTATGGTAAGATAAGTTTTTTTATGAAATTTATTTAAATATTTTTTAAGTGATATCCTGTTTTCCCCGCTATGTAAGTAGATGATCATTTCAAGCGTCTGCTGCTCCACTACATAAGTTTATTTCTTGTATCTTGCTATTGTTTTTGGATTCATTAAAACGTACATCCAGAGTTGATCCTTTATCCTCAATGATATCCTCCTTTATATGTAGGAGTGTAGAGCAGTAAATAATATATAAATTAAAATTTAGCCCTTTATAAATAATAACAATAAAAAACACAAACTAGTTTAAGGTTGGCAAGCTATCATGATTTAATATTCATGTGTTGGAACAAGGTCCGCCTGGAATAGAAGCTTGGATGGGCGTCTCCCGCGCACCTCGTCACTACGTGGGGCAGCTATAAATATACTTCATATCGTATACTGGCCGCTTTGTGTATACGATTAATAACTTCTGTAAAACAATCATACAGAAAACTTTAAACAAATCAAATTATTTCCTTTATAAAAAATGTTGCCATAACTTATTTATTACATAATTCAATTTATAACAGACTTATTTCGTTGTAGGTCGTCTTGAAGTACCGTTCAATTGTGAATGTTGCATAGCTTTATAGACAAGTGTGTATTATTTAGTATTAATGTATATTAAGGAAAAAATATTGCAGTTAATAACCTCACTGTGGATGTGAAATTGTATTCATAACTCTACAGTGGATGCTGGTCAATGGTGCTTGTAAAAATTAATTTAATGTTCGCATCTATAGTCTAAAGTCTATAGTCAATACAATCAATGCGGGTATTGTAGCATTATTTCTGTCCAACAGTTGAATAACTACTTTTAAATTATCATTAAATGATTGCTTTTATGTTCAGGTTACAATAGCGACCCCTCATGTAGGTCTTTATTATTCAACTTAATTTCGTAGAGGCAATCTCACAGTTAGGGAGTCGAGTTTGAATTTTTTTAACTTACATGCTGACGCTTAACTTTACGATAAGTGATACACTTCGCTAACAGTTTTCCATAATTTGTGGATTCGATTTAAAATGTTGTTGATTTTATCTGGTTTGGAATAAGAAAGAAATAAACATTTAGTATGACATATCTTGATATATGCATTTTTGGGTAATTATATAAAAGAATCTGTTTGAAAATTATTTGAGATGGAGAATTATTCAATTCAGACTTTAACTGAATATTTAGAATTATTCATGTAAATGTAACTAATACCGTTTCTAATCTAACGACTGGTCCTCTGGCCGTAGGCTTGTTGCACCTCAGCAGTCCTTGGCTGGTTGCGCAAACGCCCACCTTGACTTGCATTACTTGCACCCAACATGGCGAGCTCGTTTTAATAGATGTGTCATGATTTCGCCATATCTATTGAAGACGATGACACGTTCTACTAACTTCAGCATTACGGTTGAGTGCTTTGCATAGTTCTTATAATTAGATTCTAGTATTTTTATTGGTTACCGTAAATGATCTTGCGTAAACATTTCCTAAGTAAGTTTACATATTTTTATGAAGTAACACGCCCAGCAATCTTAACTCAAACATTTGCAGCGGTGGACATGCATTTATAAAGGACTAGCGACCCGCCCCGGCTTCGCACGGGTTTAATGGATGATATTATACATAAAAACCTTCCTCATGAGTTACTCTATCTATTAAAAAAAAACGCATCAAAATCCGTTACGTAGTTTTAAAGATTTGAGCGTTCATAGGGACATACAACATGACACATGACAGAAAAAGCGACTTTGTTTTATACTATGTAGTGATGCGTACATATCAAGTAAGTCCAAATAGTTCTTACTCACAAGTTGAATGTTGGTAAATCATGAACATGAGTCATTAAAGTTCTTTTATTTATGTAGTTTTATGCACCCATTGTAAGTTTCTACGAAGGTTTGGGAAAACTGAGGTTTCAGTGTAAATTAATGGTTTATTGATCTCATTAGCTTATGGGTTTAAATAGTCTCTTAGAAAAATATATGTATGTTAAACAATAAACGCATTTGGTTCTAATTCTTGGTACCATTACAATGAACGCATACTTAAAAATTTCATTCAAAGGGAAAATGACGTTCTGCCCATATAATAAGCTTGTAACTTGTAAAGCAATATTTAGGTTAATGCTCTTTTGTGGTAAGTTTTATAATGAGTCTTAATTGTAAAGTGTTTAGGAGTTATATTTGTGAGACATCTGACACTGGTAAAGTTGGCGGGTGGGATGAGCAACAAAACACGTGCTTCGCTTCCGACGTCGACAATAACAAAATGAGTTGCATTGTGTTCGGTTTGAGTCTGAAATTGAGATGCAGCCACGTGTTGAACAAGCTTTACATTTTAAGCTTCCGTCTTAAAATATTTATGGTATAAATTAGCTAATTAGGCACTCTTTTGTAATGTGTGCGAAATTTTTAAAAACATCCTCGTAATTTAAGGCCTTTGAAATGAGTCAAGGGATTTTTTTAATAAATGACTTGACTAAAATTGACCACAACTATTGAAACACAACTATTTAATAATATAATCTGATAGTTTATCAATAAAGCTATCCTATTCTATTCCCTCATTCCATGAAGGTTATGTCTGAAATTAAATATCTGATAAAATATTATCTACGGATTTATTTTACAATTGTATAAAGTAATATTTTAAAAGCAGTTTATAGCATAATACATATACATATAATGTAAGTAATGTCTCCATAAAAGGAATCATGGGCTTCATATGGCCTCTGTTACGAACCATCGACTTCCGTTTTAGTCAGCATATTGCTCTTTGACCGCATACAAATGAAGTATTAACGTTTTGTATACTTAATTAAACCATTATTAGTATACCGTTAAAACCTAAAAGTTTTCATTTAAACTCATATACTTAAATTATTTTTTTATGGAAAGATGTGGGGCAGAATGGATGCAAAGGGCAAGAGTAAAGAGATTTGTGGAAGGGATTAGAGGAGGCCTACCCTGCAGAGGCATTTGTTTAAGAAAGTAGAATTTGACAAGATACAATGTAGAGTAATAGAAGTAAAGGTTGTTTTATTTTATTCTACTTAAATGATAATTGAAGTAATACATATTGTGTTTATAAAGTTATCATTGCAACCCAAAATGTTATGTAAATTCGAATTTCTGTGCCTTATCATTTGTTATCATAAGGCAAGTTAAGGGAGTCTAATATTGAATTAGTTGAACTATACTTGAATATCAATTTTAACTCAAACGAAGATAATACAAATTACAGTACGACACCATTATGTGTTGTACTGTAATCTAGCCTAAATACCTAAACCTAAATGTATATCAAGGCTGGGCGGCAACAAGGAAACAATAATTATATTACCTACTGAACATATATTTTAGACTGTACAATAATATGAGCGTTGAGGGAAATTGGTGTAAAATTTTATGCTTCAGGCTATGTTAAGTTTAGAGTACCGTCGGTTTTATTACAAATCTTTTGTAAATATATAGTTATGTTTGCATGGGAATATTAGTAGGTAATCACTTATTCAAGTGAAACTATGTCGAATGTTGATTCGCGTTCTGTTCGCGTCCAATGGTCACCTGCAGATTTTTTATGCGTGTGTTAGTTACAATTACAACATGCGATCAGCGATATCGAAAAGTGCCGATAACCGATTCGTAGTGAACGTACCAGAAAGTGAAATTAAATAAGCGACTGAAACGAATTTCGCTCTAATTCAGTTATTCAAATTACAACAGGCTACGTAATGAAACGTGTTGATTGAAGTATTTATTGACACAACTTGTGTTTTCGTATTAAAAGTGTATTAAATATGATATTTTTATCGTTACTACAGCTCTTGTCCGTGACTTCGTTTGCGTGAATTATTCGAAATTCTTGGCGGACGTGCGACCCACAACTTAAATCAGCTTTGCAGACGGAAATTTCGCATAGTCACATTTTTTCTTTATATAGGTACTGGATTTTGGGCTTTATTTACTTGTTCTTACTTTTAATCTTGTAATTGAGTATATAATTGATTAGGCTTAATATATGTTTATGTGTTTTAGGTTCCATCGTACGGAATTGGAATTAAATTATTTGATTTTTACATTTTGTGTGACAGTTATTGTATCGAATTCTATAAGTGGTCTCTTTTAGTTCATTTATGACGAATGTTTTTAAGAACGTGATTAATTCATAAACGATGTGTTCATAGCGAGTGAGCAAGCGTAAAGTAGAACAACGGATATACAATGCATTCAACGTCAATTACAAGTTACAAGAGCTCCTCCCCTTTGATAAAAAAAATATTTTTCACGAATAGTAATAGTAGGTATTTATTTATTTATTTCAGAACGACTTATGTATTTTTGGAGATTCATTACACTATGCGACGCAGATCCTGTGTTCAAAGTAAATTAAATTTTTGCTGACCATTCTTTGTAGAAGTTAGGAAAAATGTGATGGTTATTGTATACCATCGTATATTCTTCTATTACTAGTTCTATGGAAAATAAAGAAAAATCTCAATTTATTGCAGTTATTTTACTTTAAATGTCACTTAAAAACATTCATGTCCTATTTTAATAACTAGGCGAGTGTTGAATACTTCGTTGATCTCAATGAAATATTATCTTCTTTTTCTCAATACAATGTCAAATCGAGCGAAAGGTATTCACTCTATCATCACTGCGCTGCCGGTGAAATCGCATGTTCACACGCGACCGGCAAAAAATAGCCAATATGGTATACAATCTGTAGGTATTAATTGTATTGAAGTATGCGTGTTGCGGTCGTCGAGTAAAATATGATAATGTACACTATTTTGAGCGGCAGCTGCTCCAGTAGCGAACCGTCAATCATATAAATAACCGACGAATAAAACATTATTGATTGCACTGAAATTTGAATAACGGTAGTACACTTAAAGTAATGGTATCAAAACCTTTCTCTTTGAATTTTTACAACCAGGCAGATAATTTATGAAGAAGAAAGATCTGTTTCGAATGAGGTTTGCAATGTCATCCTTAAGTTTGTAATCAACTCGTTGGCGTTACAACACAGGTCAGACAGGTCCTGGGTTCTATCTCTGAAAGAAAGGGTAACGTTGAGTACAGCACTTACGTCAAGTTGTAAACACAATATGATTTTTTAAAATTTTGTTATGAAATGTACACATATTATTAAATTCAAAATATCATTATAAGATGCCGTGTTATATAAGTCGCATTGATATTCGTAGCAATCGAAAGTGTTTGATTCTGAAACTTTTCAGAATCGTGTCGACACTTTCGGATTTAGCTGTCACCGTGAAACATATAGGTAAGCAAAACCGAAACAGGTTATAAGGCTATCGTGGAGATTAATTTGGTATAACAGGTTGTTTGCGTGCTGGCAGATCGCTTGATAGAAAGTGAACGTGGGAGCAGTTAGTGCAGGTTTCGCGGGTGACGTCACGCTGCCCACCTGTAAATCTATGGGGATAAAATTTGCCATCTTTTTGGTACTAAAGGAGGTTTCTCGTTTTTCCTAGTAATGTCTATGCAAATTTAAAGGATGTAGTCAAAGACTTTGAGGAGAATTGTTAGTACGGGTTGCAGACATGATTCTACTGTTTACTTAACAAATTATCCTTATAATAAACTTTGGGGTTGCCTGGAAGAAATCGCTTAATAGCGATAGGGCCGCCTATTGTCATTGTTTTATTTCTGCGTTTTTGTTTACTTTCATTTTTATGTGCAATAAAGTTATTTTCATTTTCATTCAAACTTAATATTAAGTGATATTTAGAGACATTTAGGTAGATAAGTCCAATGTAACAAGTTGAGTTTTACCTGTATGATTATAAAATATCAACTATATTTAAATTTATATAGTGCATCCACGGTCTTTAATTAAAATTATTTCTATAAATCAAAATTCTTTAAACCATCTCTGCAGATATGGTTCAATTGAATTGAATTGAAAAGCAAATATTAACCTACCCATATAATTAACACGAAAGTAAATACAGTAATATAGCTTATCATCAGAATACAATATAGGCGGAAAAATCTACAAGCCAAGTCACGGATAAATCTGGTAAATTATATTTATAGTTTTGGTTTTAGAATCATCCAGACATAGATTTTACATTTGCACAATAGAAGTGATGTAAGTAAATCTATACTATCCTCAATGATAGTTTTAAAATATCTCTCCTTGGTTCCTATGTATATAAGTCTCGATTCAGTATCTTTATCATTGTAGTAATAAATTATATTTACACGTTATCTAACAAGTGCGCATCCGCGCTTGTTTGTTTTCCCAAGCAGATAGCTACCTATATGTTATGAAGCAATCAATATGAATAACACTTATAAAGGAATTGCTACAAAAACAGAAATATTGTAAAATTCGAGAATATAATATCAATTAGTTAGGTATTGATACAGGCGGATCTATTATATGGACGCTATTGGAATAAAATCCTTATCGCGCTTATCTTCGCAATATAATAATTATCTATTCTCTAAATAAACCACGATAAGTTTTGTCAATGTATTGAAAATAATATTTTGTTCAACAAATAGGCCGGCCTGTTTATGCCATAAATAATGCTATAGATATCTCCATATATTTGATGGGTATAAGGAAACTGTAAAGCATTTTTGCTTATATATGGGTAACTGATACGGCAGGAAAAAGATGTAATTTACCATCAATATTGAAATATTTAGGTAATAAAATTTTACATCTTTGTATAACATTTGCGCTGTGTACAGGCGATACGAAGTCAGTGATTTACGTAAGATAAGGTCCGCTTATCAAGGCAGGGACGTGACGCGACGTAGAAAGCGATTTCAAGAACGATTTGCGCAATACCTCCGAACAGTTGGTTTCACGAGATTAACGATGTTTATTAACCGATTATAATTATTATTGAAATCTTTACACCTTGCTATTTTAAGGCCGTTTAATGTTATTCTTCAAAATAGTTCCACTCTTAGGTTAAGTCAGTTTGATTTTGTGTATGCTTGATTTTTGAGTTACACAAAATAATGATTATTAGTTTTGGGATTAAAAAACAAAACAAACATGTTTCATTAAGTTTTTGTGAAGGATTTAAGTCAGGATTTCGAGCTCCACTGTATCCTACAGCGCAGGATGCTGCTGATGATAACTATCATGTGCATTGTTCACGAGTGTGAAAGAGAGGACGTATACAAAAAAGCTCTCGCTGGGAATAGGGGCTCAATTATAGGACGGGAGCGCGTGCGTGGTTCTTGGCTGCATGTGTGTGACTCACCATGTGTTGATTGGCTCATCCGGTTCTTAAAAGACATCTTAACTCTTTAACATACTTACTACTTTTTAAGTAACGTATTAATAATACTTTGTCTGATCATCGTCCCGGTTATGAACGTAATACATTTTTGAGTTGTTTGTTCTTTATGGTCATGTTTACTCACACATAGAACATAGATGTTCACACTTCAGATGGACATCGTGTTCATTGGCTCATGATGCAGGTGCGCTATAATTTTTGCATTTTGTTAAGGCACATATCATACCTACAGGTAGCTAAAACACGAGACTTGGCGAGGACGTCCAGCTTTTTGCTAAAAATTTGCAATGTACAAGCTCTCGTTGCAAGGAAGATAATATGATTAATTTAGAATTGAATTAATATAGGTCTATAACGTGTGGAATAACTTTGAGTGTCATGTATCTTAAAAGAGAATTTTTAGAAAAATCTTTTCGGAATTTCATTTATTCCTTGTTATTCCAAAAACATAATTTACGTCAGTAGTATTTATAACAAAATGATAATATTTTAACGTTATTGGATAATTATAAAACTATATAATTTGCACATGTGGCCTGTCCTCATTTTTCGTTTGAATCATTTGGCGGAGCTGTTCGTTTATTGTTTACACATGAGCGGGAGAGTCGTATCTTGGAGGATTTAGCAGACTGATACTGGTCTCGAAGAATTGTCTGTGGGCGGCGGATTTTCGCGGATCAGCCTACGTGTTTGGTTCAATAAGGTGAGTTGTTGACCCGCAATTGCACCCTGCCGTCAAACCCGTTCCTCCTGAAGGCTGACGGCGCCGCATCGTAATTTGTACGTTGATTGCGCTTTCTCTAAATGAATAATATAAAATGCTACTTTAAGATATTGTCGACACAATTTCTTCTGTATTTTTAAGGTAGTAAAGATTTATTTCATGCAGATAGCGTCTTCGTTATTTTGAGTCGACCAAAATTTGCAACAAGAAATAAGTCCCCAATAACTTTATCGACAAATCGTCTAATAGATAAGCAAATCGATACTGATTTCCGTTTATCTCTGCATATCTTCAAGGATGTTTATATTAAAGTTAAATTGATATACCTAACAAGTATCCATGTATCTATTTATTTAATTCTCGTAAACTTAAAAAAAGTAAAGTACATTATACAGAAGATAAAGGATTAAGGAAGTAAAAAATCACGCACTTTATTATATATATTTAGTTTCTACCCGGATATACAATAAATTTAAGCATAAGTAATTCTTTCCTGAATCTGCAGAATTTCCCTAGATAAGAAATTTCCAGTGAATGAGTTAGTCATCATACATATTTATCATTACTACGCACGAATTATAATTTTCCAGGTACAATAATTACTGACATGAAGTACAGAGTACAGACGTTGAAACGGGAATGTTAATGCAAAGGTAAACATGTAAAAGTTAATTAGAGATAATATCGTTGTCCCGTTACAGTGGTATCTGGACGTAGAATTCTCCAGGAGGACGGACGCCCGCGCCCGCGCCCGCGCACGCAGCCGCACGGTGCACGACACGAATAATAAACCAAGCCACTTCCTGCCGAGCGATAAGCGCTTCACACAACGGACATCACATCACACAAATCATGTATTACACAACCACACATACACACTTCGACGCTGACAATACTATACCATTCCACAGACATCGCCCGTACAGATTTGTGTGCTAAGTGCTAGTTACACGCTCGTATTTATGCAGAGAAGCACATTTATCGCTTCTGTTCATTCTATTTATATGCTTAATATAAGCCATGTAGGGCTAGAGCCATCGTAGTAACAATATATTTTATAAACGTTTTATGATCAATATTTTTATTCCAGTAAACTAAGGTCACATAATCAATGAGATAGAGATAAGATAATTTAGTTTTAAATTTAATTGTTATTAGAATTTATAGTAATTGAATGAGTCACGTAACAAAAGGAAGTTTCTAGTGCATTTTATAACTTTGAACGCTGTTTCATTAACTTGTATTTCAGCTGTAGTAGCCGGGTTTCGTGAATTACCTGATATGAACACAGATCTCTTTAACACATCAATGTAGTTATCTGAATAAAATTGAGCTTAGGATGAAGCAAACGTGGACAAGGAAAAGGCGTGTCGTAATATTTATTAACGATTGTCGACAGATGACTGTTTGTTTACCTTGGAAGTCCATTACGTACCAAACGTCATTATCGTTGAATCATCGACTGGTCCCGACTAATACGAGTACATTCAGTGGCAGACGATTCTTAGAAGTGTAAGTGAATAAAATGTTAAGAATTCACTGCACTTCTAACGGATGTTATGAATGACATTGTGTTTGACCTTTCCAAGTCAGAGGCGGAATTCGAATTGAAACACGGTTAACTGATATTTATGATTAAACAATTTTTTCTGTATCAAATACCATTTTAAGGGCTTTAACAAAACAGGAGATATGGTTTAATTTTATTCATTTAAGTTCTTTTACATATAAAAAGGCAACTCCAATGACATTTATTTTATCAGTTTACCAATTCTTCTTGCTCCTTCTTCAAGGTAAAATTATGTGACCTCAATGATTGGTATTTCATTAAAAAAACGTAAAACTGTTGCGCCTTAAAAAGGTTGCCTTATCTTTTCAGATTGGTACATGCGAAGGATTGTGAAATCCAAAACAGCGAAGTTTGTGGATTAGGTCAACTGTAGCAACTTAAATCGCAGTCATCTATTGTTTATAATTTAATTTTTTCTCAAGAAAATTGATGTTCTGGATTGCTATAGTGACATTGCAACATAGGTATTAGCTAACCTCCGTGAATTAATTCACACGCCTTACATCGGTGGCAATAAATAGCGAATAGGTATAAGCGGTAAAACCAAATTAGATGGTGAAGTCTGCCAACAGATAAATCTGCTTTATATCCGACGACCATTGGATTAGACAGAGATACATCTGTCATGAAAAAGTACCAAATACATTATATAAAGAGCAAGTTTGTATGAAATAGTCATATTGAATATAAAGCAAATATCAATTTTTAACATTCGACGATTTAGATCTATATTAAAATTGTTCAGAATGAAACAAAATACAAATTTATTTCAATAGACAGACTCGACTCGGCGATTCCGAAAACGACGCATTCATTTTTTTCTACAATTTCATTGCTAATAAATAAGTATGACTGTTGTATCAAATAAACTTCTATAGCCATTAACGTGATGAATATTTTTATTTAATTGTGTTAAATTCTTCAAGTAATTTTGTTGATATTGAAAAGCTGAATGGGAACGTGTTTGTTCGCGAGCCGCCCGCGCCGTATCGAGGGCGCGATGACACATGTCTAACGGTATGACTTTCCGCAGGTCATACGTACGCAGGTGATGCCCGAAAAAAGTGACCTTTTGTGCTTACTTTTTGCAGGCTTCAATAATCTTTGTTTCTAATGCTAAGTTACTATGCGAGGTGGTATATTTTATATTCGGAAATAAATAATGTAGGAAATGATCAAATTACGCCAGAGAAGTAGGTTATTGCGAATGTTTAAGTTTACGAGAAAATATCTGTGTTAAAATAAATAATGCAATTGGTTCAGCCATTTTAATCCGAATAGTAGAATACTCAAATTATTATGCATTTAACATCTTAAAATGTAGATTAAATATCATGAATTCCTTCAGCCATTATTCAAAAAACTATCAGGTCACTGAAATTAGCATCATGATTAAGCTGTTCTTATTTTGCGGAAAAACTAATAATAATTAGTTTATTGCAAGAAATCAAAGATTTAATGTAATTTTGGTAAGATTTTGATATTTAAAGAAAATTACTATTTTATAGGCCAATGTGTTTAACTCAAGATCAATCACAATGGTGTTTAATTCGACAATATTTAACATCAAGTAAATGTGTCAGCATTCAACTGTAGATAATCCGTCATGTAACCAGCTCGTCGGGTGTCGCAAGCGAGCCCAGGGGCTACACAATAATATTAAACATGAGCACTGTTAATGCTTTCAATTGATATATTTTCGAAACCGGTCGCAGTTTTCATAACACACTCAAACGATGATAGTTGTATTAAAGTCATAGAGGCTGTATATCTTATTATGTCATATAATTAATGAAAACAAATGTTATATGTATTTAAATCATTCTCTATGTCGTAAATTCTTCGATCATTACACCGTCAATTTTCACTGTTCCATATTCCGTCGTATACTATTTAAAATGACTAGTATCTTATTGTGTTTAGTTCACCTTTACGAATACTTGAATAGTTATAGTTGAGTTGAGATATGAATGAGGGTAAATGAAGCAGAATGAGGTTAGTGTAGTGGCAAAAATGCTCTTACTTTATTCCATTATTCCTCTAACGAACGGCCCATTAGCAAAGGTAGGTATACGATACAGCAATGGAACAAAAAGCTTTGGCCGTGACCGCAAAGTAGATATGAAACCGTCATCTGTAAAGCGCGCAGTTGTGAGTGTAAGAGTTTAACTATATTTTGACATAGTGTGCATATCAATAAAACCTCTCTGGTGTCCCACTTGCATCGAACAAAAGGCCAGAAGTCAATTTGTAAACCAAAGTCACAGCCTGTACGCGATTCGCTTTCAGACCGTAAATGTCACGTGCTGTAACCACATGGGTCCATTACGTAATGAAATAATATGTCCTACTTTTAATTATATCATGTTTAAAACTAGGTACTATTCTGCTATAAGTACGGCTTAGTATCACTGCAAGGAGCTATCTATCTATATCTAGCTATTTTACCTATCGGAAAAATTCACATACAGGGGTCTTCACATGACGTTCACCCTCTAAGGGGATTTATTATAATCTTCCCCTGCATAGGTATATAATACTTTCAAAGCAATTATGGGATATTTACATGCTGTTGATTTTTACCTAGCAATAAAAATGTCACAATATCACCGATTTGGGAAAATAAAACCTAGAGAGTAACAAAAGTTGACGAACGAAAAGTTTGTGTCCTACTCCACCATCCGTAGGAATAAACATGTCTTTTCGATTTCAAGTAATTACTCAAGTTGAGATTCATACTAATTATTATTTGCACACATTATTTTTGTAGAAAAATTGTAAGCTCGCGAGAATAAACGTTTCGTGACTTGTTAAGGTAGCTAATAGCTATAAGGTATATTTTTGGCCGCATTGACGTAAACCAAATCATCTAGCGTGTTTCCATGTGATTTGGTAATACTACCTATACCTATCGAATCGTTATATTAAAAGCATATTTTCAGGAGGTAGGATTATAATCGGTGAAAACGACAACAGTATATTTCAATAAACAAAATATGCATTATGTATGATTTTGGGTCAAATACTGGATTAATTATCTGCACATAAATATTCCACATTTCCATATTTTAGATAAATAGGCCATATTAAATATTTCCAGGCTTTCCTTTCCCCTAGTTTTAAAATTGATATTCCAGTATGTTACTGTAATATCAATTGTTCAAAATGTTGCATAGTTTACTTCTTATTTATTTTACAAAACCTATCAAATTATGAAAGTCATTTATATTTTATCAGCATAGCAGAAGCGGAAATTTGTGATCTGGTCCCTTGGCCCATATTACTAGAAAACGGGAAATCGGAAATCCGTAAATCCCCAAACGATTTGGCTCTTAGTGCGGTTTAATCCTGATGATAACATATCTGAAATGCAATATCGTACAAGCTCGTATACCTACGTGTAACAAATAAAGGATTTTAAGACAGCTTTATATAGTGTACGATATATAAAGGCGTCACATTGTTCATAGTAGAAACCAATGTTGGAAGGGACATGTAACGTAACTGTCCAACACAAATGAATAACTATGCGTAAGTTGCAAAATAAATGTTATAAAAATCTCACGCTACATGATTTCTTTCATTAAAGTCGCGATATTGTTTATTATCAACAAAGGTCGTCTGAATGAAAACAAAAAGAACGTAGAGAGTCATTGTATTCAAACAAAGCGTGTGAACCCTAACTTGAAAGTGTGCGTCTGACAACAGGATAAAATGAGCTCCGCACCTGATTACAAGAACACGAGAAGACTCTTTCTTAGAATAATAATTAGAAACTTAAACCGATGAAACGTGAACGCAAAATATTTTAAAAGTAGTAAGCTGCCATTTAAAATTGCACCCGCATACTGAGTTTGATATCCTGATGCAAAAGTGGGTATAAAAGCTTTCACAAATCAATCGATTTTATAGTAATATTTTATTTAAATCCACTCTGAAATGTATGAATGCAAAAATGTATGGTATAGTAAATGGTATTCCAGGAAAGGTAAAACATAGGCACTGCATATAGTATACGTGTACGCACTAGAGGAATTAAAGCAAATATGTTGTGGAATTGTCTATGGTCTATTGTCTGCTGGTCTCTGGTTGCCGTCAGTACACTACAGCTCTATTGTATTTTCATTGACGTTGTTCTGGCTAATTCTGTGAGGCGATTACGAGGGCCATGGTAATATCCAGTAACTATTCAAGTTTATGTATTTTTAAGTCAACTTCAGATTGATAAATTGGGAGTGAAGTATCTAACAGTGTAGAAAGTTCACATATATTGCAATATGTATATTTCTATTTGAAGAACGAATGAGTTCTAACTTTTATTATATGTAGAAGGATTCTATAAGGCAAAAGTTGCCGATGAAATTCGCAGCTTCCTGTTTCATTAGAATGTAGTCTGTATATTTTCTACTGAATGACGGCTCTTGTACAAAGTTACATTTTGGTGACAAATAAAATATGTTCACTTTACTATGCAATCATATGTGTTCAGTCGTATCTACTACATCCTAACTACTATATGGAATATGAATTCATTCAATGAAAATCAATCCAATATAATTTTCAACACCTTCACGATTTGACCCTCCAACGTAACAAAGAAGACGATTATAATTTTCACTTTGCTAGCTTCGCAACCAAACATGTTTTACAAATTTTAATTGAAGTGTTAGATAAGGTGATAATAAACGTTTACAGTTGATTGTGAAACGTGTTTGAAGTAATAGGTATGATACATAGAGATATACACAAATTATAAACTAGAAATAGTTCATTAAACACTTTAGGCATTCAAGAAATTTGCACTAGCACTTCGTAGCGTGTGGGAGGATTAATAACAGAAATACTTCATAAATACGCCTCGTTCGAATAATAAAACAAATTTATGACTAATATCAAGTATGCTACTCGAAGTACATTAGCCGGGGAATAAAAATCAATAGGCGCTGCATTAGCCTCACAGCTGCTAAATATAAAAGTAGGTTAAAAGTATGTTTGCCTAGACCATGACAAGATATTTATTTTGATTCCGCACAGCCACAGGGGGCATGTTTCCACATCTGTTACTGACAGCGGGGAAAATGTTTAATCTCACATTATGTTTCATTTCAATTTGTATATTTATCATTTGGCTCACCTCCTAGCATCATTTCTTTTTGCTATATCTACGAATAGTTTCTACGCGGTAGTGCGTACTGCGTAGTACGTTCATTAATTTTACGTGCTTCCGTTGTTGATGTTTTTTCTTTAAGAAATGAATAGTGGGAAGTTATTCACACTTTAAATATATACCTATTTAATTAATTAATTATTTGAGTTATTAAATGCTTATTTAGCAAGATTGTATTCCTCAACTGTGTTTACTTAAATTCACGTTGTTCAGTGTACATATACCTGTATTCGAAGTGGATTCGAGTTATATTTGAAGTGCGCAAACAGGGATTTATTAGGTCATAGAATGATGGAAATATTTGCAACATTTCGATAACAAAGTGAGCCACGATCATCGCCGGTTTCGGATCGCACGTCCCGAGGATTGAAATTGAACTGGAGTAGTGGGACGGATTAGGATAAACCGAGTCAATGGCCGGGTCACAGAGCTATTTGCGTTCTGCTCAACACTCTTCGCCCTTCGCACCTCCCCCTCCCTCCTTGAACCCGCGAGTAACTAATTTTGGCCACAAACTTGATAATGTTAACGTTCTAGTACAATTCAAATGACATACATTCTAAGGAATAGCGATGTTAAACAATGGCACCGATGTGCCACTAAAAGCGACAAACTCTTGATGCATCTCTATATTTTAGATTTTAACTGGCGTCCCACATAATCTAACTGGATCATCACACTAAATTGTTAGGTCACCGATACTGTGAGTGCGAGAGGATGTTTAACTATGATTAATTAACACATTTATAGAGTTGTTTTTATTGTAAGCGCGTTGAGGCCCCTATTACTCTCTAGGCCAATTCGTTTTAAGTAGAGCGTGTGAGATTCAGTGCAAAAAACTTCATAATTTCAATAAAAAAACAGGTTTTTAAGTAATATATGTTAATGTTTGTCATTTAAACGTAAACCAAGAGTATTAAAATAGATTATTAGGATCGGAATAGATATGAAGGTCGCCGACCTTCTAAACAAAGAGCGATTCAGAAATATCAGGTAGGTACGGCAGGCAAGAATGCACCGATAGATTTGAATGAAAAAGAGAGACGTGTGTGTCATCGCGCGTATAATAAATTATTATGGTTGAGCTCTCGAAGGGACGACGTTTTTACTCACATAAGAACCTCTAGACCTCTAGTTATTCTTATGGTACCGGTTCGAATAAACATAATTAGGCAACCTTTTTGATAAGAATGATTTGAACGCAAGAGGGTTATATCATTTTATAAATCTTTACTAAAATATGAATCAGAGTAAAATTTATATGATGATTAAATAAAATTGCATATTTTTATCTATATTCTATACTAATATATAACTGAGGAGATTTTGTTTAAACGCGCTTATCATAGGAGCTACTGTCCGGTTTGAAAAATTTATTTTTTTGTGTTAGATATGTAAAAGAGAAGAAGAAGAAGGCGTGTGATACAGCTAATCTAAAATAAAGCAACGAGAAACTCGACCTTACAAAATAATTATCTTTACATAAGTCATAAACAGTACTTCAACATTATTTGCTTGAACCCGACGGGACCACAAAACAATAAGGGGTACTCAAAAGTATTTAAAAGCTTTCACTGACTCGAATTATAATTTCTGGTTTGCTTGTAAGAAGTACCGCGGGAATTTTCTAGCTTATGGAAAGCTAATGGGCCATTGTTATTAAACACCATCTCTTGTTTATCCACACTTAACTAGTACTAACAGGATATTATTGCTACAAAGTCATTTTATTTTATCGTCTGCTTTCAAAAGCTTTAGTATATGTTATTAGTGTCTGTTAAATTTAATTTTCGACATACAAGTAATAAGCACGAACACATTATGGAATTGTAGAGATAAGATTTGACTTGAATTTGTATTTTTAATGGTGTGAATATTTACTAGTCAAACGTTATTCAAACTAAGTTTATTAGAGATTTTATTCCGATAGAAAAAAATTACACAATCAATGCGTAAGATATTGTATACATACTATATTTTATTTAGAAAAAACACGCGGGTAAAACGGGTTTATTATAAAAAGATTCACTCTCAAGTATAGTTTAAAACTTTATGACCTGACACTATAAAAAAAATCATTTTTGATTGGTGAATCACAAATGATACATCAAAACTAAATGATTTTCCTTTAACAAATAAAATCACGTGGTTTTATGAACAACGAGGATAATGCTTAGGGAAATACTATAAAAATACAAACAGTGGCACCGACTCCCGTTTCAAATATAATTCTAAATACCTCTTATAATATCCAAAAGCTTCAGACAGAGTCTAGACGAGTCAATATTTATTATTTTTATCACAAAGCGTTAGAATTGTGCTGATATTATCTAGACGACGCGTAGGTACACATTCACTGAAATATTGGAATATCTGAATGGTTCTAGATAAATATTTTAAGGCAGAATTATCAAAATGTAATAAAATAAAAATGTGGTGCATTTTTCAGAATATAAAACCTCAAAATAGAACAGAACGAATCTCAATTGTCACCGATTAGATGGATATTACATTATCATCTTGTTTGTGTTATAATGAAATCCGGCGCTTAAAATGTTTTCCATAAAGATATTGCTTTATACAGTTACATAAACATAATATCGTATATTTGAGTGTCTATACTGTATAAGGTGTTAAGGCGCGAGTGGGCAGCCGGCGACCGTGAGCCGTCAACTTGTAATATTGGCCAGGTTTCGCCCCGCGAGTTGCGACACACCCTAGGTAAATCAGTGATCACAATTTTCATATTAATCGCGTGCATGCGTGATAGCAATCGTATGAGAATTACAATTTCATGCTACAAAGAAGACTTAAAAAATATATATCTATATATACTTAAATTGAATTCGACTTTAATTAAAACTCTTTTTATATGTTTTATATACCCAGGATTGCTTTTATCAGATCTTGCCTTTTTGCTTCTTAAAGATGGATTATGCATTATCGGGTATATCTTTAACGATATTTGGTAACAGATGCTCTTTGTTGGAGCCTGTGTGCATGCGTCTTAAATTTGTGATAGGTTGGTTGCAATCCTGACAGTTGTGTATTGTGCGCGGCCCTCGGGGTGAACGCTCTCCCGGGAGTCGTCGACACGGGCGATAATTACTGTCGCTGCATCTACGTACGTCTGCCTGGCCTTCGACCGAGCAGCTGGACCTCTTTAAGCCGATATTTCTGGAGCATAATCATAGACAATTAAAAGACTATTCGTGGAAAAACAAAACGTGAATTCTTTTTGGAATGCCAAATTTAAAAGCAAACAACATTACTGCGCAAAGCCCTCGAGTGCAGGGGACTTGTTTGCGCAAAGCGCCCTAATAGTATTGGAGGGTGAATTTGTAAGGTTCATTGCGAACTGTGGACTCTGCAATGCATGTTCTGAGCACGACTATATACACATAATGGGTAATTTTTGTGCAAAGTTGGTCATACGTTATGTATTGAAATATAGCGGAGTATAGTACTGCCTATACAGGGACATCGAAATAATAGGTGCGTCTATTATATTGCCGATGTACCTCGTCGTTATAACTAACCAGCCCTTCTTTCCCAACGTGAAAGGGTTTTTACCATTTCGATGGTCGTATTGCGCAGTGTAATGATCGATTTTATTCTACTGACAAATAAGTTTTTCATATCTATGCTTACTGCCTTACCTATAGTAACATTAAAAATAACGAAATAATGAGATGGCATCTTTTGAGCACGTTAGCCAAAAGGTTATTAGAAATTATAAATTTGTCATATATGTAAGGAATGGAATTGTTGTATGTCATTTAATAATTGCAATCAAAATTTCATATATCTCCAATAGGAAGCTGTAAATAAAATCTTTCCGCTCACAGCTTTGTCGTCCGAGAATTGATTAATTACCATTGCCTCATCAAACAAAAGTTGCTACTGAGCGACAAATGGGCCCAAATTGCTTTTAAAGACGCGAGAATTATTTAGTTTATCTATTCTCGCAATGTAGGTTGATGGAATTTTAGCTTGTTAAATTAATTATACTGTACTAGTTGTTGACCGCGATAACGTACGACTTTTTATGTTTCTTCCCATTTAACTTTTACAAAGTAACTTTGACCTATCTTTGAATCGGCTGTCTATCTTGATAATTTAAAATACATCGCTAGTTTGTAAACATAATGAATTACCCGTATAAGTTATACCGACTTACATATATTTTTTGTGTTGATGTATTTTACAAAACTTTCAGTACACATACTTTTAAATTAAATAGATTCTAATGATTTGATCATACTTTGCTGCGTGATAAGAGATATTCTAAGTCGTACAAAAAGAAATCAGCCTACAGAAAGAAGTAAAAACAAAACCTTAGAAATTCTCTAGTGTCGTTCGTTGCCATAAGTAGAATGCAGCGGACAGCAGAATTGCCTCCACCCAAGATAAACACGCAGGATAATAGGGGTAATGTCCAACGGGATTTAAATAATAGGTCTCGATGTTGAGCCGTCACCCCAGCTCACCTGCTAATATGAAACGACATGCATCCGGCTTTACTACCTAATGGACGAAAATAATAGATTTACGTGTGCCTGTGAGCGTGCCGAAGCCAATTATTACGTGGATAATGGATATTGGACATACACTTCACATACTGTCATCTGAGAGGATTTTTAAAGTTGCAATAGTTGTTGTTATGCATAAATTTACAACTGGTTTTGGTTTCTGAATGGAGAGGCATACTTAAAATAATGACTGCTAAATAATAGTGATACAAATTATGGTGCTCTACATCTTTTTTAAGTTCAGTTTTGAGTACAATTATTCGAGAAAAAATTATTTTTGAGATCCCGTCATATTTTTATTGCTTAACCACGACATTTCCTGTTTAAAAATATCCGTTATGACAAGATTCTTAATATAAGAATATTGTTAAATTTCAATATATAAATGTAACATTTTGAACTGGAACCTACTTTATTTCAGTGAATTTCTAGCACTTAATATTATTTAATCAATGTGCTGCTTAGTTTAGTATTATATCCATACACATAACTTAATAATTCTGTTATGCTTCATGTGAAGAAACTTCTTTCTTTACTGCAATTATAGGCTACGTACGCATATTTCCAATATTATTTGATCAAGCAGACTTCGAAAATACAAGGATAATTAATTTGTATACAAGGTATCCATCATCTCTTATTTTCAGTCTAATTTGGAGGAAAAAATTGTACAACACCATATTTATTAACAGTATCAGTGACCTTGTATCAAAATATGTGATTTAAAATTTAAAAAGCTTACTAGGCGCAAGCGTCGCCGCTTATCACAAGTTATGCTAATAACATAACATAATGAGGGTACATAAAATCATTATCAATTATCGTAATCATATGTTTATTAAGTTCGGCGTCGGTTGGCTAAAGTCAATAGTGTTATCACATACATGGCAATTGACCCTAATATCTGA
>LQNK01000185.1:786740-813726 GCA_001586405.1 Phoebis sennae | reverse complement strand
TTAGAGACAAATTAGAATGAAGATCTATTAATAATGTATAATATTTAATATTACTCGTTGATTTCGAGTTTCCTTTAGTTAGAAATGTATAAATGTTTTTTTAGTGAATAATTCTTATACAACAAAGTATTTCCATATTTTATTTGTTTTAATGAAGCGTTGCGAAATGCATTAAGAAGATTGGAGATAAATCTCAAAACAATCAGTTGTCATATAGCTGTACTAATCGGTGTCGCTGATCTACTGACCTAATTTTGCGTTTCAATTGTGAAACTTTGAATTGGTTTTTCTAAACTCAACGATATAGATGGATTAATCTATTTCAGGTTAGAGGACGGATTGTATGAAACTGTACAGCAACTGACTCTAAAAAGGGTCAGAGGCTGCAAAGTTTACGTCTTTGATTTATAATGATTGTCAAGTAAACATGGCGGCTTATCGGCCGACCCGAAGGTTCTTCACCCCTTCTTGAGCACTCAACACGTGTCCCATAATACAGATTTCACTTGTCTACGAAGTTTTCGATCTATCTTCTCGTATATTCAATTTATTCATATTAAAATATATTTTTATCAGTGCACTTTCTGTAATAATTTAAGTATACAATGATATGGTATCTTTAATCGATTTTGTTTTTTAATACATAGACATAAGTTAGGGTCACTCACGGTATTTTTTTCGCGTTCATAGAGGAGTTTTCATTTCGAAATGAATTTACCAATGGGGAGTAATAAATCCAAACGTTTTTTAACATTTACTCAATTTGAGGCAATTTTTTATTTTATGATAATTTTATCATAAAATAAACTTAATTTTAAGTTTAATACTAATACAATATGGACGTAGGTAAAGTCCATACAATGGTGATAATAACAAAGGGTGATTTATGACATTAACATTTGCATGCTATGAAGCTCTTATCAATCATTGATTAATGTTTCCATTCCTTTGTATTTCACATACATTGATAGCGAATTAAATTGATAAACATGCTCGCAATTGCAATTACTTAATGCGTAATATAGATTTTAATATGTTCCACTAAATATCAAATGCAAATTGTTTCGCTCATTGCATTGTACTAATTACATTGCCTATTCAAAACAGTTTTTGATGCTAATAAGCTTTTGATTCAAAACTTAATAATAAGTTTATTGTGGTTTAAATAAAATGCGCACATTGTTCACATATTACATACATGAACATTGAAGAGGAAAAACATGATACAAAGTAGTATTGTTCTTTAAAAAAATGCTTCTTAATGACACATTAATGACGTAGTATAACTGACTGTCATCTTATTTGATTTGCTTTAGGTATGCCAAAAACATTCCTGAAACCAACAGTTTTATTAGTATTTTACAGTAAGTTTTTGTGTTTTGATGTTTTAAAATTATAAGCAATGTTAATACACTTGAACAGCAAGGTCGTAATATAAATTCTTAAAACTTTTATATAGGATTGTTCGTCTAGAGTTATAAATTATCATTTATAAGTAACTACAGTTGCACGTATCATACCGCTGCGCGCCTCGCGGGACGTGCAGAGGTTTGTTAATTTGATAATAACGTCATTGTTTCTGATCCTACTGTTAAGCATGCCAACTGCCAACCGATACACAAATGATTGAATATTATATCAAAAATTGCGATTAAAGTCTGATTAGACTTTATTTGTTTATTATTCAATTTCTGCAATAACAATGTTAATTTATAATTTATTATTATCGTGTATGTGCGATGAAAGTAAAAAGCGGAGGACACCCTACATAAGAAAATTGATAGCTATTTTCATATGAAGTTAGTCCTAAGACCTGTGATATAATTCGTAATTTACGGTTATGGAGTCAGGTAGAATATTATTGTATGCTCAAGCGCATTGCTGCACTCTTCCAGACTTGGTTGCGGTCGAATGATTCAACCGATGATGACGTCATTGAAAAGGCGCGTCCGCCTTTTACAATATTATAACAAAATGAATAAGCATTGTTAGATTTATGTTACCAATTCTTTCATTACCTTTTAAATGTTTTGTTTGTGTTCGTTAGTAAATGAGAAAGCCAAAAGTTAATAGACAATTACCTAATTGCGTTTTCTGTTACGTTAGTAGTCAGTCCTAGATTTGCTTTTAGATTGACAGCAAAAATCTACCTCTTATCTCAGTCTACGCTAATCAGGTTTATTGCACCTAAAACATCGGTTCAGAAAACAATACATGTACACAAAATATTGGAGGTATTTCCTTATTTGAGCATGTAAGGAAAAACAGAACACATACACATTGCATGAAGATTATGATATTTTTAATCATCATAAGATTGCTATCCTTGGATTAATTCATAAGCGTTAAATGTAATAATTGAAGAAAATCTACTTAATGTTGAAAGTTTCCTAAAACCTTGGCTCTAAATCATAGTAACGATAACAGTGTTAATGGAAACTGACCTCTCTACATCCGAGTCGTATAATCATGTTAACCAATGTTTCATAATAAAGGTATTTTATTTATGTATCGTCAACAATTAATGCACCTGCTCGTTATAACTACTAAGTAATATTAAAGGACTCATTATTTCAATTAGAGATATATAATGGAGATTGTTGATTATAGATAATTTTTATCAACTATCCAACTATTATATACCATACAAATAGTAAAGATGTGGATAATATTGTAGGCCGCACATTTTTTACCAATACAAATCTATAATACTAATATGTTTATGACCACCTTAAAAATTTATCATTTATTTTTATCCTTTATCTAAAGTAGCGTGGGAGAAATTTTTGTATGTTGTATATTATTTGAAATGTTTCTATCGTACTCCTGTAATATCAGTTACATGAAAATAAAATGCATATTATACCAACATTTCAAGTGGAAAACAAAAACACAATCACGGAATGACTATAATAGCGATGCTCATAACTCCTCGCAACATGATCTCACTGATGTAAATTGGCCTAATTGTCATAAAGTGTGGGCGAACGAACAACACAAATGAAAGTGGTAATGCACAAAAATCAATATTTTCCATATATGCACCTACTCTTGTTTTCCAATACGCATTTCAATCGAGACGGGATTTACAAGTAAGTATAAACCTGTCTTTAAAGAAAGCTGTTACTAATACTTTGTACTGATTAAACTTTGAGTTTGAGAGAGTTTGAATTAATCATCCTTAATAACGTCGTCACTGGAATTGGAAGGGACGATTATGAAAGCAGACTAACATGTAATTTTCTTCGTAACTTCGGTACTGACCTGTTTACTGAGCGTTCGTAATATTCGCAGAAATATTTAATTAAGTTGACCAAATGCTCACTTCATGCAGATTTAGTGTGGTAAGAAACGAATTAGGAAAGTTGTAATTGATTCATTATGTCTGGATGCACGTGGATGATGCCTGGCACGCGTCGCTGGGCTATCCGCCAAGTCAATGGGAGACGAGAATGTCTATGTATCCCCAGACCTTTGCACGTTTCCTTTCAATGTCGATAATTCTGTCTCTATTACTCATATTGTATGTAATAAAGACAGAATGCGCAGTTGTTCCCATAGTGCGGGCGTTTATATAGTTTGTGTGAATAGCAGCGACGCATTGACTGATAAAATCCGGGGTCGGTTAAATTCCCCCGTATTGAGCTTAAGCCCCGTCTCATGCAATTTTTGTAGACACTTGCGCTTTATTATATTTAATTTATAACGAACTTTTCGTAGCAATTTAGGGGTAGGTTATAAAACAAATCTTGTGGGGCGCTAATATGGTTTATAGCATTCACAATTCACAGGCTTTCATTTTTATATTCTGACTATGTCGAAAATAGTCATAGACTACGTTTAAAATAGTGTTATCTATTCATTAATTGACCTTTAACCATGAAAGTGAGCAACCTTCAATGATAATTATTAACGTTGGTACCTATTTTGAACTCTATTTTATTGTTCTTTTATTGAAATATTTTTTGTTAATAAAAGGGGTAAAATTAAATTAACATTATACATTATCCTATAACATAAAATTTTGCTTGTTATTGCAATCTTCTAAAAATTAATATGCTCGTTAGCGCGTCATTAATTACTTGATTTTTTTTCGACTCTACATTATACTGTGTTCCCATTTGTTTCATTATGTAACAATATGTTATTCAAAATAAAAATCTTACACACAGAGAACAAAAAAATTATAAACCATTTGAGTATATTGTAGGTATTGTTATTTCAGCGTATTGTTTCAAGCTAAGCATACATCTATAGGTTCTACAAAAACCATCTGGTAAATCTCGGGTGTACAATGGTCAGAGTTTGAATGAGGACGGCCTCGGCGTATTGTTGTCACATTAACATGACGATTAGCACCAGCCGCCGTCGCAGCGCTATTATTTACATAATAGTGCTGGAGGCCTTGGCCTTGCGTCAGCCTCGGAACTCGTCCAGCCGTCTATTAAATAGATCACAATTGGAGGGATTTTATTTGATGGAAATATACACCGAAATTTTGGGTGATATTGACAATTCTGTAACACATAGCAACATTATTTTTTGACGTTTCGACATAACTTCTCTTTTGTCTCTTATCAGCAAAAAAAAGACTAGAACATTTAATCACCCAGGGCTTTTTTTTTTCTAAGGGTACATATATTTGACTTTTTTCCTTCAAGAATGCCCATTGATACATTCATGAAGAGCATCTGTAAAACTGATAAAGCGAAAAGTGTCCAATCTTATTACACTGAAAACTTAAACACTCCCTTTTATCGTAATCGGATAGAAGACGTTGCATTTGTTTATACAATCAACACAAATGTTTGAAACCTACACCGCAGTCATAATACTGTTAGATAACATTGCTTGCTGTTCAAGTATACTCATGTGTTGCGGTGGCAGTGTCGAATTTCCACTGCGTTGTCAAGGTTCATGACTGTAGATGTCGTGTGATTTGATATTGATACTTGATCAATATCACTATTATGTAAACCTATAAAATGTGTTTGATGCGAAGGAAGGATACACAAACATGTAGTTAGCTTAGCCTATTATGTCTCCATGTTTCAAATGACGAAACATTTGCACGTGTAAGTAAGATGCCTTTGATAGGGCTGGCATATTTGCAATAATTGATAAAGGCTAAGACAAGACTTAATTAATCTCTGGGTTATTATTGAATATGTATAATTTAAAAATTTTGACCTAGCGTACAGAAGTAAACTGTGATTATTTAGTATATTAATAACAATATTTTTTTAAATAGATAACTTATATTTTATTAGCTAGGCTAGCCACCAGGTTTTTCTGCGAAAGGAATATAAAACGTGCAAGTAACATCAGCGAAAAAGTTGTTTTAATATCATTTTAATTATTGCGCCAGACTTGTCAAAGCCCATGATAAATTGCAAATGCATCCGCATGGCATAGCATAAGGCGCGGAAATGCGTTTGCTATGCAACTATAAACTTCTAACGAGTACTACGAAATCAAATTATGTATGCAGGTAGGAAAAAGACAGTCACAATGAGCTTGTTATGATTACTAATAAATACATACCTACCAGTGTTTTATTCGTCCTCGTATATGGTATGAAGTGTGTAATTTTAGTCTACGTAATGCTGTTAGAAAACGATATTTACCTCATGACTATGTGTATTGTGCACGCATAATAAGAGCATAATACGTATCTCTTTTCTTTAATTTGATTACTTGCTCAGTAAGTCAGTAATTTATTCCTTATATCTTTCTTTGCATTTCACCTACGGCCTATGGAACAAGTATACGAAAGCGTATTATAATTGGACCTTCGGGTGCTCGCGACATTGTTTAAGCAATGTTCTGAGTATTAATTAGTTCGACCCCCTGGGAAGTGAATAATACCTTTTGTATTCAAGAGCAAAAGTCATTTCAACGGAATATAAATAAGAATGAATTAAGGTTTAAACAGTTAAAAAACGAAATTGTTTTTCTTTTACGTATTACACAATGAACGTCAATCGTAAATGAGTTGAAATAACTAAAGTGTTTTACGATCAATGGTCGGTTAGTCATACAAATCTGCGAAATACTTATTGAATGAATCATTAATTTCATATAAAGAAATATACTGAATCACTAAAATCAAAATATTGTAACTTTTGTCAAAAAATATATAAGTATGTCTACGAAAAAGAGACGATGTACGTTCTGTTTAAAAAGGACTATCTACGAATATATGAGGATTAAGAAAATATGTAAAACGCCTTTAGGAAACCTTATTGCAAATATGGTTATCGACGTTGATGCGGTAAAATAAAAGGGATTTTCGAAGCCAACTAACTTTATGCTTCAAAAACAATAACTGGTGTAGTTTGTCGTGTCACCCCGCCAGACGTGTGGGAAAGCGTGCACATGCGCCAAGAATCCCCGGCGAGTGCCATGCCCAACATTACAAAGGTTCCGATCATTTACAACGGGATTTTGGCTACAGATCTGCGTGTCTCACGACACATACAAATGCGTTCTTCCCCGTTGTAAATCGATTCCATTCTGCTGTTGCTTTTGTTCGGGGATGATGTTACAAACAAATAAAGCGTTTAGATACTTTTATTGCTGTGTTGAATATATGTAAATATGGTAGAATGCATTGGTATAAATAAAAGCTAAGAAGAATGAAAAAGTTGTATTGCATACGCCTATTCAATACTTTTGATATTAAGTTTACGCGCCATGAAATATTTGCTACGGTAAATTTATCACTCATGTTTCCCAAGTATAAAAATTGAAATTTTAATTCATTATTCATCAATCAGTGGTAGCTTTTTAAAATTGACTATTCATAAGTGTAATGTATAGTATATGTGAATAAAAATATATTCCATTCTATTAATTTATATTATAGGCAACGTTTAGATTAAAGCATTATAAAAACAGAAAGTTATGAATATTTCAAAAAAATATTGAATGATTTTCTTTTACCTGAAGATTCTTTAAGTTATACATAGAATAGCACATACACGAATATTGACAGAATAAAACATTTATAGATGACATATATATTTCCAAATTTAGATAATTTCGGCACCATTTAATATGAACGTTACGCAAAAAAAGTTTAATAATATAATATTCATTCAAAACTTTGCACATTCTGGAGGTGGGTTTGAAAACATTGCACAAATATCTTCCAGGAAATGATCACCATCATATACCTTTCCGTTAACCAAAATGTAGGGAACATAATCGAAATTTGCTTTCTTGCTCTCTTCTCCATAATATTTCAGGAGTTCGTTTCCTTTGTCACCTTTGGCGCATTTTTTTATTGGGCTTGAATCGATACTCATAAAAGCACCGCACTAAAAATAAAAAATATAAATTATTTGAGTTTTTTGGTTCACTGCTATCTGGACAGGAGTTTATAGTAATATTTTAGTCTACGCTCTACGTTCTATGAAGGCATCGATGGTCATAATAGCACCGCACTAAAAATAAAAAATATAAATTATTTGAGTTTTTTGGATCACTGCTATTTGGACAGGATTTTATAGTAATATTATAGTCTGCGCTCTACCTTCTATGAACGCATGTGTCTTAGGTACTTTCTGATCCCTAATTCTCTTAATTCGATGTGAAGAAAATCGAAAGAGAACGGAAGAACTCCGACCTTTTCGTGATGTTAAAACAAGATTAACTAATTGTACATTTGGTTTCAAATAGCAGAACCTTGTTGAGATGCTTCTTATGTTTTTGGTTGGAAAATGTATCTAGTCATCATCATACTTACCTTATCGGCTGCCGTGTCATCAGAGCCCAAATTTTGTCGCGTGAAACTCGCCATACATGAATTGTATAGCAGTGCAGCGGTTTGATTTTTAACAATATCTAATGCGCACGCATGTAATTTATTTCCATAGCATTCTTTTGGTCCATGCTGACATATAAATTCAATCTTTCCATTTCGTTCCACTGTCTGAAAAGTTATACTTCATTTTAATTAAACACATTGCCATTTAATTTTAAAAAAATATTATGCAATATTGGCATTTGGAAATGGTTGAAAATGTACTTAATTTCTCACAATTTTTAAACTAAATCTTAGAATTAAACAAGAAGGTGGTATGAAAGAGGTACTACCAACTAGGTAGATCCTGATAATGTAATGTAATACGCTAATTGAAATGACCACTAAGATTTTTAATGAATTTGAAAATACCAGCAAACATCCGTAAAAGTTAACAAGGCTTCACACGAAAGTTCAACATCAGAAATGTAATTTCCTTGAACATGATCTTTCACTTACTCTTTCAATGCGCTACTACACGTATAAATTTTAATATATAATCTTATTACACTTAATATTTTTATTAATTTTAAGTTGAGACTTGTACTGAGCAATCGACGCGTCTTACCTTGGCATTTCCATAAGGATACGTCTTGATTTGTAAATATTCATTTAATTTTTCAACGGTCTTCTTGAAATCAATGCTAAGAAACTCCCTGCTACCGAAACAATGAACTTCATAATACACCTTTATATCAATTTTTTCTTGGTTAGATTTCAGCTGAAATAACTAACAATTTAATTTGAACTGACATATTAAATTAATAAATATTGGACCACTAAATATACAAATTTCTTACCTTATTTGCAAAAAAGTATAAATCAGCATCTAAATAATTTTTTGCTTCATCATATTCTGTTAAATAATTAAACGAGAAATCTACAAAAAGAAAAATATTATCATTAATATTGAATCAATGTAATGTTATAAAAAAACAATGACTGAACCTTGCAGTCACATTTTTATTCTTTAGTGTGTGAATATACAACGTACCTGCATTAACACTATTATCTATTAATATTAAACACGTTAAAAGTACAACATATTTTATCACAAACGTCTTCATGTCTACTTCGTTTAATTGGAATAATAACTCGTGCCTGGCGATTACACTATAATTAGACAGTTTATCGTATAACAATATGTTCCACTCTTGATCTTGTTATACCTATAATGTCCATTTTTTACTTAAGTATTAATTTTTATACTAATTACAAACATATTGGCATATCAAGTCACATTGTCATATAAATAATTAAAATTTTTCTTGATAAAATAACAAGGAAAATATTTTCATAAAACAAATGTTTTTCAAGTTACTAATTTCAGTGTATTTTTCCATAATATATGAAGAATTAAAAATAACTTATGGATGTCAAATAATATTTTTTTGGGGTCGCTCTCCATACATGGAAACGGAGGATAATTCTTCGAAAGTAAAATAGAGGTTTCTAAGTAGGGTTTTTGCAATATTTATGTCGTTAATATGTCGTCCCGCGCGACAGGGTGAGATTTGGGTTGTGTTGCGGACATGCATTTTTATAATCTTAACGGATAAACAAAGACACAAACATTCAATAAATTCCCATAAATCTTCCTAAAATAACTAGCATTCCGACCGCGCCTTCGCTCGCGTGGACTTCAATTTTCTGTATTTTGTAGAGGCGCGCGAAATGTGAGATTATGAACAGCCCTATTTCCATAGAAAATTTTCGGAAACATTTGATAGTACTTATATTATTTTTTAATTGTAAACTTCAATTCTTTTCATTTAAAGGTGCATATATGACTGTATCTGCGATATTTTTTATTCAAAAAGGACTATCTGATTTTACTTGTTTCCCACAAATTCTTTCCTAGGGTTTAGATCAACAAGACAGCCTATTTTTTCTATACTGCTTTGTGTATAGAAATCAATGGCTACTTCGTCATACATTAGTCAATTAGCTAATTAATAAGATCACTAGTTTGATATTTCATTTTAATAATCTATACATATATAAAACAAAGGTGGGTTTGTTACAACACTTATTTAATTCGGCGGAAAATTCGTAGGGAGATTGCTTAGGACCAGGAGAATGACATAGGATACTTTCAAAATCCCACGGGAACGGGCTATATATGTGGGTGAAACCGCGGGGCACAAATAGTTAATATATAAAATAAACCTATAATTTAGGGCTTTTTAAGCGTGAGTAGGTTTTTTCTAGGCAGGCATGCTCCTCATCACCATGTTCAATGAAATGGCGGCCAAAGCCTTAATTATTATTATTAAAGCTTTGTACGAAAAGAAAGGAATAAAAAAGGTCGATTAAATTGCAATTTTTAATTAATATAATGAAATGCTTCGTTTTAACAGTTTCATTTTTATCTTTAATATACGTCCGCGCAAGCTGCGGGAGGATTGGTGAACGCTGCACACACGTCCTTCATGAAGTTCTCGCCATCATTCTTTACACCATTTATGAGAATGTGCGGGACGTGTTTGAAATTTGCCTTCTTGCTTTCAACTCCATAATATTTGAGGAGTTCCGTCCCTCTGGGGCCACATGCACATGCCTTTATTGGAGCAGAGTCGATGGACATCGCCGCGCCACACTAAAAAAAATTAAATTAGGTTATAATTCGATAATGTTTATGTTAAATTTTAATAATAACCTTACTTATTGACGGATTGAACTCTTCTTCTACAAAATTGATTCCATTTAAATGTTTATATAGTTATAAAATCACGTTCTAAAAAATAAGAGAGGCGAGCAAAATTTAATGTTTTTTTAATGAGCCAGTATAAAAAAAAAACTTGGACATGCTTTGTAAAATGTTAAAGAAACTTACCTTGTCCGCCGCGTTGTCGTCCGAGCCTAGATCGGAGTGCGAATCCTCCATCATGCAGGTGTTGTAGAGTAATGCCGTGGTTTTGTTCTGGATCACATCCAGCGCACACGCGTGCAGCTTGTTCCCATAACACTCCTTAGGCCCATGCTGGCATTTGAAAGTAACTTGTCCATTGTTTTCAGAAGTCTAGAGTAAAAAAATACTATTATTTATCTATTATCTATATACTATAGAATCCTAACCTAATGAAAGTTGCCGTGACCGTTCCATTTCATGTTTAACTTACTAACTTTTCCTATGTCAGATATTGCCTAAGAGAAATTTCTCCTGGTCGCTTTATGCGTTTATTACTTTGTATTTGTTGTACGCATAAAGTTTTAAAATAAAATAAACTAAAATATAAAAAAAATATCACTTCGTACTATTTTCCTTTTTAGTCGTTTAAAATTTTACAGCGTATACAGAATAAAAAAAAATTCAACGAGTTTAATGTTAAAAAAAATTGTAGATTTTTTAAATATTTATTATCAGTGCATACCTGTGCGTTTCCATATGGGTAAGTATGAATATCAAGGTGGGGATTAAGTTTTTCAATCACTTGGCGGAATTGTACCGAATCAAAGTCTCTACATTTAGGACAAAACACTTCGTAATATAATTGGATTTGAACTTTTTCATTTCCTTCATATACAACCTGAGAAAAATTCAGTTATAGTTAAATTCACATATATATACGTCAATATTAAAAAAAAAAAACAAAAAAAGACATGCCCCGTTGTAGTTGGTGTTGTAATTCCAGTCAGCATACGGGTAGAAATTATTTCCACCATAGGTGCTCGGTACTGAAAGGAGACATATTATGTGATTACCTATAAATTCATTATTTAAATAGCAATTATTTAATATAATTTACCCATGTAGTCACATTTAGAAAACACTAAATATAACACAAGTAAGAAGTAACTAGCGTAGAATCTCATGTTGATTCGACACAACCGTTTACAAAGACTCTCTACCAATAAGTATGAAGTTATGTTATGTTATTCAGAATACTTTTAACAATAACAAATGACATATTTTAAGTACATATAAAACGGAATAACTTGTATAACATAATGAAAAAATGTAAAAACTCTGTGTCAAATTACTTATTAAATGTAAATATTTTAAGTTTGCATGCATATTAAGTATTTGTTAAGAAAAATGGCGTGGTCAGACTTAACGTTTCCATCCAGTAGACATAACGTATATAGAAGATATGTCCCTTGTCATATTTTTCTTAACACAATTATTTAAGTTCTGAGTTTGGTCATTTCCTGAATCTTCATAGTAGAGGATTCCAAGTAAGCACGATTTAAACCCATTTAGCAGGTGAAAATTATATTATAACAAAAAAAATGTGTTTGTGAATGTTTAACAATAGGGTTGCTTTTACAAAATGTTCATGCCTATGATTAGTTAAATGCGTTCTTTTTTCTGTTCCCTTTTATCCGGTAGCCGCAAACAGGTAAGGTTAATGGAGAAGTAATATGGAGAAAAACCTCTACGGCGGAGAGAAAATAAAATAGTAATTAAAAAAATATTCTGAGACATTAATTTTTTTATTTATTTATTTAGGCTTACCAACTAGATACATAGGTCTTATTGCTAAGTTAAGTTTAGATTAAAATATAATTGCCACTTATGTATCTAACTTAAAGGTAGACACAGCTTTACTAATTAATATTGTTACAAAACACACAAAACACACTAAAAAAACATTTTGTTAATAACGTAGTCTTCTACGCCATCTAGTCTCAAACTGAGCAAAGATTGTACTTTGGAAACTAGATAACTGATAGACATACATAAACATACTTTTTTTTCGAATTTTGAAAAAAAATAGTCATGATTTTTTAAGGCAACCCTATTAGTACACATTCACTAACCTTTATTATTTATTAAAATATAATTTTCACCTGGTTATCAGATAGGTGAAGTTGGTGCTTATTTAGGATTTAGACTATTATGAATCTGTATAAAATATGTACTTATAAAACGTTTTATGACATGTAAAACAGCTCGTCTAGGTTATACTAGTTAACAGATTTAGATTTTAGCAATACCTTACCTTTTTAAATGTTTATTTACTTGCAATTTATGAAATTCTAGAGACTACAAAATGTTATCTAAAATATTTAGCCATTGTTGTTGTAGATCCTATATTATAGGATAAGAAGCTTTATTAATATTGGTTAGATATAAAACGCAAAAAATAAACAAGGTAAGAGAGAGGAATCATAAATCTGCTTTCAGAAACACATATTTGTGATATAACACGATTTTAGACTCATAATACTTTTCTCTGCTAAAAAATATGTCATATCCTATAACTTAATTTTGAATTTATTAAATTCGACATTGGGGCCGACATAGCACCTGGTGATCCACCAGGTGGAGGATTCACCATCCACCCACATAACCACCTGATGTTAAGTGATCACCACCGGTGATCACCGGTGATCAAGCTTGCTCCTTTGACTGCTCTGCCAAAAAAAACATATTTTTGACTCAAGAATGATCAACAGAAAGAGTTCGTATCTATTGATCTGATTTCCGTGTTCCCCACGAGCTTTGCCCAGATGTACAAGGCATTTATGTTTTTGTTTGTTAATTTGTAACGTTTTCACACAAAGACTACTGGACCGATTTCAAAAAGTCTTTCACCATTAGGATTAAGATATATATCTTCATTGAGTGCCATAGGCTATATAATATTAGGCTACAGCAATAACTAGTTAAGTTTGTGTTCCTTATTTTGAAACATATATCTATAACTAAGGGCTCTTTTAGCGTGTTTAGGCTTTTTCGAAGCAATATAGGTCAAACACCTGGTTAATTGCTTGTCAAACAAATGCCTGTAAATATAATTTTTGAGCATAATTTATAATATTTGTGTTAAGTTTTGTATGCAAAAAAAAAACAAATTGAATAAATTGCTATATTTAATCAGTTTAATGAAATCCTTTGATAGTTGTACATTGTTTAATAGACGTCCGCACAAGGTGGGGGAGGATTAGTGAACGCTGCACACACGTCTTTCATGAAGTTCTCGCCATCATTCTGAACACCATTTATGAGAATGTAGGGGACGTATTTAAAATGCGCCTTCTTGCTTTCAACTCCATAATATTTGAGGAGTTCCGTCCCTCTGGGGCCACATGCGCACGCCTTTATTGGAGCAGAGTCGATAGACATCGCCGCACCACACTAAAATATTTTGAATTAGTTTATAATCGGACAAAGTATACAGTTTAATTTTATTATGGGTTGAACTTTTCTACTACACAAAATTGATATTTGATATAATTTACAGTCAGAAATATCAGATATTGGAACAAAAGCTAAAAAATATATTTTTATTTGTATTTTCATTAAAAAAATTGTTGTTGCAGCGACGGTTATAGAAATTGAGATATCTTATCTTCATAAACCTTTTCCAAAAAATTTAAATTTGCGTTATTGTTAAGATGTCAGGAATCTTACCTTGTCCGCCGCGTTGTCGTCCGAGCCTAGATCGGAGTGCGAATCCTCCATCATGCAAGTGTTGTAAAGTAATGCCGTGGTTTTGTTGTGGATCACATCCAGCGCACACGCGTGCAGCTTGTTCCCATAACACTCCTTAGGCCCATGTTGGCATTTGAAAGTAACTTGTCCATTATGTTCATAAGTCTACAGTAAAATGAGTCTAGAGTTAAAAAAATGTATTCACTAATAAAAAATAAATAAATAGTATTTGATTACGATACCTGTGCGTGTCCGTATGGGTAAGTATTAATATCAAGGTAGGGACTAAGTTTTTCAATTACTTCGCGGAATTGCACCGTATCAAAGGCTCTGCATGCTGGACAAAAAACTTCGTAGTATAATTGAATATGAACTTTTTCAGCTCCTCCATATGCGACCTGAAAAAATCAGTTATAGTTTTTACACTTATAAATACGTAGAATTATTTATAACTCCTTATTTTTTAGAATAAAAACATACCCCATTGTAGCCGGTGTTGTAATTCCAGTTAGCGTACGGATATAAATAATTTCCACCATTACTGCCAGATACTGAAAAGAAGCATATAATGTGTTTATATAACTGATAGGTTAACTAACTAAATTGCAACAATTAAATATACTTTACCCGTGTAGTCACATTTAGTAAGCACGAAATATAACAAGAAAAACAAATAACTGGCGTAGAATGTCATGTTGACTCGACGCAACCGTTTACGAAGACACTCTTCCAATAAGTGTTTTAGATATGAAGCTAAATTCTTCAGATTATTTATTAAATAACAATTTATATATTTTAAATATGTGGAAAGTGAAATAATTTGTAAATAACAATTTAAAAGATGTAATAAACTGTGTGTCTAATAATTTAATGTAAATATTTTAAACGTAACCATTCGCGTGCGATAACAAATGTAATAGAGTTATGATAACATTAACTTTTTGATATAATTTCTACACATTGATGTTCTTGAATAGTTATATAGATGATTATGTAAAATATGAGAACTTGTCGAACAGCAAAATCGCAGATTCGGAACGTGGTAGAATTTTTTCTGTTATCCACATTCCACACTAATATTATAAAGAGGAAAACTTTGCTGGCTTGCTTGTTTATTTATTTGTTTCTTTGTTTCGTTGTTATGAATAAGCTGAATGGTACTGGTTCGATTATAAAAATTCTTTTACCATCCGAAAACTGCATTATCTACGACTATTGTGGCTATATTTTGTAGGCTAAATATATAACTTTATGCTAAAGCTATATAACACTATGCGAAGCCACGCGGATCAGCTAGTTGTTTATAATTAACGATGAATGTAACTAGTTTGTGTTACATGCTTTTCATCACTAAGCGAAGAGTAAACGGCTCAAAAGCTTGGTCGGAAGGAAGCTGAAAGGATGTTCAGGCATGAACGGAATTCCGATGATTATACTCGACTACTTGTGTCGACTACGCCATTGTTCTATACCCGGCAAGCACTGCCGCAGTATGAATAGGTCTTGTTACAAGGATTAACAAGGCTAGACGTATACCAGACGGCCGTATAACTTGCTAAATCTCGGCGCATTAACACTTTGTAATGAAATTACGACTGAAATCTCTTTAGCAATTAAGTTGTCGGACATCCTGCATTCCAAATTAGGTTGTTTTTAATGTTTTAAGGGAACTAACCCCTATACTGTTAAGCAAACAGCAAAGAATGGTTAGTAACCATCGGCTCGTAAATGTATTGTGTTTAGGTGATACGGTACACATTGAATATACAGGTTTGACGAAAGCAATAAAAACAGATAGTGGATATATTATATTCTTTTACAAAAAGAAATGCAAAGCAGAATATACAGAATATACTGTATTAGTTGAAAGTAAAAATAATGTACTGTTTATCAATATATCAAAAAAAACAATAAACAATTGAACCTACAAAATTCATGTTTCAGCGCAAATGCAATAGGGAAAAGGACTCTTCCACGACTGCAATGTAGCAAATTTGAAAGTTAAAATAAAAAGACCAAGCACAGGCCCCATGCAACGTTGTCCAGACGAACGTGAAAATCCAATTTCAAACGTGATCTATCATCAGTTTTGATCCTAGCTTCCCTATCTCTGATTTCAGGAATTCACAAATCACAATGCATATACATAATATAAAACTTGTAACCGACGAAAATGGATCGAGATGTTCATGTTTAAGAGGCTTTTAAATTTTAATGTTTCTCGGACATATTCACACTTTGTAGACATATTTAACTTCATGTATTTTTAACATGTAACACTATCTTTTAACGAGAAAAAATATTTGTTTTTTTTTGGTGATTAGGGAATAACCCTGCTCAACAATATGACTTTAACGGCTAGTTCAACGTTTAGTCTAACGTTAGTATAGCGTTTATTTGTTGCGTTTTTTCGATTCTCCTTCCTATATAAACATTTTTTATTCTTATAGTTTTTCTTAGGTTTCACTTACTACTTAATCTCCAGATGATAGCGCTGTGTTACCAGGCACTTGAAATAATTTACGGAATCGTCTACAATAAAATTATCCCTGTAACTCGATGGTTTTAAAATTGTCCCACGTGCGCATTTATTTTCTGCACCTATTCCTGCGTCCCTTATTTGAGTAACGAGATTTAATTTAATTAGAGCTCGGCTGAAGCCATCCGACCCTGATACGCCATTAATGACGTGATTTAGGCGCGCCCTGTTTTATTATTTATTTTGTCCGATTTATAAATGGGCTTATAATAAATTAATGCGACGATTATACGGGGTAAAATATAGATTCACCGGAAAAGTGAGGCCAAAATATGACACTGGTTTTGTTATACGAAATGTGAAAGAAAATATAAATATTGAAATATATTTTTTTTACTTAAACATGGAAGGAATAACTGATTTTTCAAATATACGAAGCTTTGCGATAAAAATGGTAAGAAGAAGATAGATGAAGTATCTCTTATAACACTTAAATAATGCTCATATATGAAGCCTCATGAAATATTTATTGCTCTATTCGGTGCGTCAAATAACCAGAATTTTCCGTCAATTTACCGAGCCTGGAATATATAAAAGCAATAACTTTGCACTATCTATAAGGGGTGTATTTCTGAGATTGGGTGTGCGTTTTAATACAAATGTTATAGTCGACTATAGTCTAGACAAAACAAGATATTTGAATTTGTTCATACGAGTTATAACGAGAGCGTTGAATAAAACATTTGGACGTGTCGACATTTTGTGATATAGTCTTTTAGAAAGGTTGTATCGAGTAGTAGGTATCTTTTATCCGAAGCGTTAAGTTGAAAATGCCAGTTGCGTGCGTGCGCTTTGATGATACTCTTCTAGGTGAATCTTTCATGAGTTGTCAAAGGCAGGCTACAGTCTACACACAAATTTGCATAATATTGACATACTTGGTAAAACAAAATAAAAAGCTTGGTTAAAGGGTGATATAGGGTACTATACATACATCATCAATTATTTATTATTGTTTTATCAAACGTAGGTACTTATAATTAAGTATTCTCAGTCTCTAAAATGTCTATTTAAAGATAGTTCCGTAAATATTACCTTAAATAGTTGTTAGTAAAATCGACATTTACGTTCTTAGCTTTTGTGAAATACATTTACCAGTATTTCACCGCGTAAATATAGCGTTTTCAAGACTTATTATACTACTTTTAACCCCGACCTTTTTTCCAAAGTGTAACCATTATACGAAACGCCAGGTATGAAACTTCAACGTTATTTTAAAACTTATACAGAGCTCTACATAGCTCTCACAAAATATAAAAAATACCAATAGGGTACTTTTAAATGATGGCTATTATAAAAAAAAAAACTATATGTATATAAGTATTAAGTATCAGAAAACATCTAATAGTCGACAATAATAGACATAAGAGAATAGATGAATCGTTTTAAGTAATTTAAAAATGTAGTTCCACAATAGAAAAAATACGGGTTAAAAGTACCTAACCCTGAATACTTCGATAAAATATTCTGGTTGAATGACGTTTTTCTTATACATTGGAATAAAAAATGTTCTTCGTCGAGTTGCGTATGTTACGGTCCCCCGGGAGACTCTTCCTCGGTGTGGAAAATTATTTCCCTTTCGTTACAATATTAAAATTATTCACTACCAACTAAACCAAATATACTGGCTGTCTACGTATATGATTCGTGTTTTAGATAATCTTCTATAAAATTATACAATTTACAAACTATTGAACTTTCTCAAGTTCGAATGGACGATGTTGAACTCTCCGAGGTTATCGAATCACATTGGGTCGCTTACCTCCGATCGGCGTGTCTCGTAGACATGTTAGACAACATTAATCTAATTAAAATTTGAAGACTTTTGCTAGCGATAACAAAGAAATCCGATTAAAAAATAAAGAAACGTATGTTTTTCCATTAACCTAATAGTCTACTCCGAAGCCTGAAAGCACTATAGCTACATAGACACGTATACTCCATCGTCACCAGGGAATTCCCGTCTACCAATTTAGCATTTAGGGCGGCGTGCATATGAAGTAGTGTAACGTTTGCTGTTTTCCGGGTAAAAGCACTAAAATACTGTACCAGGTTGCTTGTTTGTTTAACCGAGCTCTTGGTATATTAAAACGGGGGTCAAGTGTCGGGGTCGCCTTCTACTTATTAATGCATCAACCGCACCATACGGTGTGCAGATTCTGCAAGATATTTACCTAGTATTTCTATAAATAAAACTTTTTATGACTGGCCCCAATGGAGTCTTCACAATGATGGACATCGTTCTTAAAGTTTTCCTTTTTTATTTTCTCTAGAGTACACGTATGAAATTTGGTATTTTTCTATATAGCTGTATTTTTAAAGATTGTCAATATTTTTTTAAGTACATTCTCATGAAATCGATTAATGGTTGAAAATTATTTTAGCTATTGTTTTTACTATGTATTCGTACTTATAAAATACTTAGGGTGTATTATTCTGATTATATTCGCTATAAGGTTATATCATTTTTGAAAAGGAAAATCAAGATTCGTAGCTGTAATGACTCTGAAGTTAAAGAGGTTCATGGCTTATGGAAAAGTTTGATTGTGCCTAGTTGTATTTTATTTTATCGTACAGGCTTTTAAACACGCTTTCTGTTTAAACAAACGAAATTAATATCAGGCACTAAGTTGCGCTAAATACTGCGTGCTACACGCAAATCACCTTTTTTCTTAGTAACCTATTTCAGTCCTACCATAAAATTTTAAATATTCTATAAACAATTCAAGCTGGTGACACAATTTAAGGCATACTGTTTCACAGCTCACTTCAAAAAACTGTACCTACTCTTGTTGGATAATATTTTAGTATTATAGTACTTTTTTTACTAATAATATTGTATTTTTCCTAATACTATGCTAGAAAATATTTTATTAGCGGTATCCTTAAATGTTCTTTTATATGGAAGTTCTTTCAAAGCGAAGAACGGCTCCATTAGCCATAAAAGAGCACACTTCTAACCCCACAGGTAAAGAGAAAGGAATTATTCTGCTAATAATAATAATCATATCAATACTACGTGAGCAGGAAACTAAGTCAGACACTGAAAACCCGGTGTATTCAGTGTCCCATTCTGACTTAAAAGCAGGGATATTTCGGATACGGATTGGATTCGGATATAGAAATAATTAAAAACCGTATGCGGATAAGGATATGAAATTATCCGAAACTTTTATATCGAATTCGGTTACGGTTACGGATAAAAATTTCGAATTTAAAAATAAAATTATATGTAAGGATAAAACTTGCACAACATGCATAGAATATGTATCTATTGGCTCCCAGTGTTCTCTTCTCTCTTGCGTCCCCTTTTTAAAATATTGTTAATATTGTATTTAATTAATTCATAAACATTGGTTTTTTAAACTTAAAGTTCAACCATTAAAAATAAATAATAATTTTGTGTTGTAATTTGTATTATTGCCCGCCAACTATTTGTCCCGAATGTATCCTTCGTTACCCGCGAGACGCGGCGGGTGAAAGGGGTTCTCCCGTCTCGACCATGTTTCAGCATTATATTTTCCGCTAAATTCAACCGCCATGACGCTCGACAATCTCTCATTTTAATTTGAATTTTCATTTCAGTAAATTATTTTCGTGTTGTAAGTGTCCTCTGCGCGCTCCGCTCGTAGCATTGGAATAAATTACTGGAGACGGAATGGAGGTGAAAGGAAGCAAACAAATAACTTGATAAAAGAAACATTTAAGTACTAAACAGTACTGAGTTCAAATGCATTATGCGTGCCTTCTTTAATTTGTTCATAATTGGTAGTTTAAAAAAATTGTTTATTGCGTCGTATAAAAAACTATATAATGAGAAAAGAAAAAGAAAAGTATGAAAACTTTGGCAACTTTCGAAACAACAAAGATATGAGATGTAGTACTTGCGACATGTCCTCCAAAGTAAGTTTACGGTATTGAATAAAACTGCTTTTCAAAGGATTTTCACCCGTGACTACGGTAAAAACAATGTATAATAAACTGCGTTTAAAATCCTTTAAAAAGTCTTTATTTTTTATTATTATGGAAAGTACCTACTCGCGTTAAAACAAACACAATAAAATACTCGAGTTTACAGTACAATATTAAATGGATGGTATACTGGGTATATTGTAGATATATAATTTCTTATTTCTTAATTTAATTCTGAATAATAAAAAGGCTTATAATATAATTTTACATTTCCCCGGATAAGTTGTAACAGACACAAATAACGAATATGTTTTATATCAAAACTTTCCCACTTGTAAACTCATTTGCGAGATGTTCACATTCATAACAATATTTTATCCGAGTTGCGAGCCAGACATGGAAAATTGGAAAGTGCATCGGCTAACTTAATAATGTTGATACCTACTTCTCTGTAAAATCTTGTAATTTTATACTGCACATTGATTTCGCATGTAATTTAAAGTCTTTGGAATGGAATTTCCCCGTTCGCTTGTGCAATTGCGAAGTTTAAGTAAAAGACGCAGTAGAAAGCCCGAGCACAAAGTGTAATTGGCAGAAGAGTGGTAGATCTCGACTAGTTCGGGCGGAAATAAATCTACGGCCACCCGCCCGTGAGCTGTAATTAAGTTTTGCTCTTCAATTAATTTACGTGTAAATCAATAAACACACCGTGAAACTTTTGCATTTGAATCCGCGTTGAATGTTCAGTTATTTCTAATATTTTATAGCACAACGTAAATAAAAAAATATTTTGTAATATTATATATTATGAATAGTTATTCAGCTCGATTTGAATTTTATTAATATTAGAAATTTCATATTCTATGGATTTGATTTTCAAAACTTATATGAATTTGATTTTTATAACACTTAATATTAAATTCCGTGTCAGTGACTTAAGCCAGTAGCAAACCATTGAACAGAATTTAATTCATTTTATCAAGCTAAGTCAATCGTATAACCTAGATTTGCCTACTCGCATGTAAGAATTACTTAAGTTATTTATTTCAACTTATAATAATTTTCAGTAATTTAAACTTTCGGTTATTTAAATATGAACTTTAGCTATGAAATAAGACCTTTTTTTATTTGGTTAAGAAATTATTTTTATTACTGAACTATGTTCGAATGAATAAATTTCTTGAAACATACTAGTGAATATCTCGACCACGGCACATATCCGCTCTCCAGACAATTTTCCTCCATACATATTGAACGATGTAAGTGGCTTCATATGAAATCTTTGTAAGCTCCATAATATTATGCGCTTGAATCCAAGAAGGGAAGTGGGCAATTTTCTTTTATTGGAAAGTACATTGGTGTCAGTCTTAATGCGACCAAAACTAACAAAAAAATATTTAAATTGATTTTTAAATTAAGTGTACAAAAACTCGGAATCGGAAAAAAAACTGATATAACGAAGAAATGAAGAAAAAAGAAAATTAAGAGATCTATTCTATTCTATTATTATGAATACGATCGAGTAAGTATTGTGGTAGCGGTATTCAGCAGTTGGTTCTTTTATTAATATTCTTATTAAAATCTAATGATGAAAAAAGGAATATCCCATATTAACTTTCCTAAGACCCACAATAAAAGTTTCCCAAGAAAATGAATTGTTTGAAATATGAGATGGTTCGTAATCCTGTAAAATTTTCCAAGTATGAAGACCTTTCAATGTCTTGTTTGCCAATCCCAGAGTTTACATGCTAAGTCCTTGCATTTTTAGGACTTCACGTTCTCTGATATGATTTTGTCCATAAATATGTATGACTACATGAACCGATAATATGGTTGGTTAAACAAATTATTAATTATACGTATATATAATGAATAATTTGTTTTCATTGTATGCACATATGTGTTCTTGTATTCACGGCGCTCAATGGTGACGTAACTACTAGTTTCTTTTCTAATATCGCATTAGAAAAGTGTTTGACCATCGTTTCACCAGGTGGGAAGTGACGATATGGTCGAGAATGGAGCACACCTCCTTATTAATACCTAAACACATTAGCCTTAAATTTGTTCAGATCGTATAGTTTCTAGGAAAGGCAGAGATCGGGTGGGAATTCCATTCCCTTTTGGTACGAATTAAAAATGACGACACAAACCGTTTGATACGTAAAAGTAATCCACTACACTGTTGTATTGTGTTGCAAAATTGGAAAACTTCACGGCTACTTGATACCGGCCAAATCCGTCTGCTATTGGATCGAAGGGATATTATCAACATTCCTACATTTAGTTATCGACACAATCAATTGCTAGCAGAGTAGTAAAATAGCAAACGGTTGCTCGGTAAATATAACATTTGTGTCAAAGTATTAGAGACCAAATTATAATTCATATATAATAACGCCCTCTAGCGTTAAGTAGTTCAATTTGTTGTTAATAACATTAATTAATTTTTCAACCGGATTTTTTTCGGAAAATTATGAAATTATCTCCTTTGTTCATAAAGTACGTTTTAAGTATAAACTTAAAATAGTTGAAAACACACCAGTTTCGGGATACTCTTTCTCACCTCAAAGTGTAAAATATTAGCAGCTGATTAATAAAAAACCCGCCATTTCAAACAGGCTTAAAACACCGTTCGACGAATCTCCATTATCAGTGGCTTATAAGTGAAAAAAACGTTAAACAGCACCTAAGAGGGTATCTTGAGATTGAGAGAAGTTTATAAATAAGACTGATAATTTAGCAATAATAAGTAAATAAAATCGCTATTTATAGCTACTTAACAGCGACATCTACAGAATAAAGCATAAACTATTATTAGTTCATAGTTATATTGCTATAAGTGATTTTCATCATTACCACGTAGATGCCACTTTGATATATTTTATGGTGTAATTTAAATTTCATCTTGAATATTGCATATAATTATGTTAATTTCGATAAGTACCGTGGATTTATAATTCAAAATCCTATTATCATCATTTGATGTTTAAATACAAAACGTTTAGAAAAATTGTAATCTATATTTTAATTCAATTTTATTTTCAATGGAATAGTACTTCAATTTTATAAAGATCTAAAGTAAATTAAAAATAAAATTAGGTAAAAAGTTTAATTTGTAACAATAAAAAAACAGATTGCGTAGTTCGAAGAAGCTTTCATATGACGAGGTGGCCGAGTGGTTAAGGCGTTGGACTGCTAATCCAATGTGCTCTGCACGCGTGGGTTCGAATCCCATCCTCGTCGATAATTTTTATTGCTTTTTTTACACAATAGAATCATACACAATTTCATATCAACATTTGTATTCATAGCACTATTTCCTGGGAAGGTGTTCGAGGCAACCCGAAAACTTCTTAAAACTTCTGACCTGTTTTTTGAGAGTACTTTATTAACTATAAATAAGAATTAAAATTTCAAGTTGCAAATTTATTTTGTTTACTATATTTATGTATGTTTTTGTAAAATATTTTTGGACGCGTCTGACAATGTTTAAAATAAAAACCCGACTAAAACATCTGGCTCAATTTTTTTTTATTCTTTCAACTACAACATTTCAACACATTTTATGTTGTTTTAAATTTGCTTTTATTAAGAAAAATAATAAGCGATTTAATGCATAGGTCTCGAGATATTCGAATTTTAAGGTTTCGTTTGAAATGACACCTTTCGGGCACTTATTATTATCGGGTACGGAATATCTATGTAAAATCTACACTCTCTACTTATTTCTCTCGTAGTTGATACTCATATTATTGCCAAGCCCTGTAAATAGTAAAAATGATAAACAATATTGACATAATTCCTGACTTAGCGCGGTCATCATAGGGAGGACATAGGGAGTCGCCAAATAAGTTAGAAATATGCCGTTCTACATAGAATGTTAATGTTAATCCAAATGTTCTTGCAGTCGGGTATTTTAAAGATGCTGCAACTGCACTGCAAGCGGTTAACGTAAAAACGTGTTGCGACCAGAATATAGAACAAAAAAAAACTAGAAAAATATACCACGCGTAAAAATGTTACTATGTTAAATAAAATAATAAGATTTTAAACGCGGTTTATTATACATTATTTTACATTATAATTTAATCCGACGTTTCAATGGAATGTACTCGCGTTAAAACAAGCACAAGATTATACTATGTTACTATGTGCCATAATGTGATACTGACTCTCCTTTCTACTATACATTTAGGGGATGAATCCATGATTTGCGTTTGCACTTCTATTTTTTGTTGAATGTAAGTAATGTAAGTATGAAAAACTTATAAATACAAACATTCAATAAAACGACGATAACTTGAATATCGTTTATCGGATGATCAAATTTCATAGGCGAATAGTTTAGACAAAACAAAATGTCGAGTTCGAAAACGAGCGAAATTTTCATATAAATAGCTAGATATTTATTCTATTATATTCTATTCTATTCTATTATTTTTTCTTCTATGAATACGTCTGTATCTGCCGGCAATCACGAGACTACTGAACAATCTGAATTTTTAACATATGTTTGAAACAAGGTAACGAAATTTAAGATAATGAATTCAGAGAGACATTAACGGCTATTTGTTATTTTGTTAAAAGGAATGTTGATAGTCTATAGGGTTGCCACTTGCCACCCTTAATTTAGAATAAAATATTGTACATTATTTTACGCAATTGTTCTTTATACTTTATTTTAGACGAAGATACTCGAATTTTCTTATGAGTGAAATCAAGAAATAGTGTATTGTTATATTGGGACTCATTACTTTACTTTCCTGATGTTTAGTAACTTCCGTACTTTATTTTTGACCAAACTAGACTAGCTTTCTTGCACACGAAACCCTACAAAATAGAGAATTTCTCAGGGGGTACTTTCATTTATTATTCTAAGGTTTAGCGTTTAATGTAGGTACTTTATCTTTAACAAAAAAGGTGGCAACCCGTAAATTTTGTATTTTTATGTATTTTTCCGGAATAATCAAAATGCGATCTCGTGACGATGCGTTTGATAACCGCATTTTAATTACAATCTAAGTATTATAGCCGTCGAAGCAGTATATATATTGGTGTCATTGATCAAATCTACAGTTGTTTTAAAATCAAACTACAACAATGAACTTCTTGATTGGATTCTTGTTCCTGATGGCGTGTTTCGCGGCGGTGCTGGGCGGCCAGTGTGACGGAGTAGAACCCTTCCCTCTGTGCGCCAACGGCCACACTTACAAGAACCACTGTGAATTTTCTATTGCTGCAGCCGCTTACAAGAGACAAACTGGAAGACAATTGTATATTACTAAACAAGCGCCTTGTTATTAAATAAATGTCATCACTGGGATAAACGAAATTTTATTTAAATGTATCATCCATTTCGTGTGTTTGTTATGGACCAAATGATAAATGTGACATTATACACATTTTTCATAATGCCTGGGATTGTGAAAAATGTCAATTTTGAGATGGTAATTTAAGAAAAGATATTCAAATTATTAAATTGTCCGAGCATAATACATAGCGTCTATCACCTTTTGGTCGGAGTAATAAAATCCGGTGTTTAATCATATTCTCTTTGTTTTTGACAGTTAAAGTTAATTGAAAACAGGAACAGTTAACTATTTTATTCATGACATTTACATATTTGTTTTATAGGAGTCTTCACATTTGATTAAATGATCATTATTTGGTTAAGGCTTAGAACTGCTTCTGCTTTCGATCATAAACGTCGAAACGTCTATTTTTAAATCGACGAGTCGAAGTTTTCGGAAATAAATTTACTTTTAAAGGAGAGTGCTACACACCCTTTCAAAGGTATACTCGAAATAAATCAAATAACATAGCATGTAGAAAATTCTCGTGTTATCTATGCCCGTCGACTGAGCTGCTTGGATTGCACAGCCTATGAAAGATGCCCACATTGTAATATTGGACAGATTCATATACAGTTTAAAGCACTGAATATCTGTAACAATTCTGTATTATCAAATCATCACTTTATCAATATATCACCGGCATCTCCTCAAGCAGGGCCTTCAGCAAACTCAATTCTTTGCTTGAAGCTATTTCACCTGCAAGTACAGGAACTAGAATTGCTACAACTAAGACAATATCACCCGGTTTCTCTGATAGATTGACACCTGATAATCCTATAGAAAACGTACCTTTACAAAGTTATAATAGACCTATAGAAAGCACATGCCTTGTCATCTTATATGACTTTTGTTATCCAAAGAAACGACACCAAAAATCGCCATATGCTTTTATACGGGACGATTCTGACGAAGAAAATATATTTTGACCGTTTTTATTAATTTATACAGAATAGACATCCAGTTAACGGCCCACCTTATGCTAGCAAAAA
>LQNK01000185.1:763603-786559 GCA_001586405.1 Phoebis sennae | reverse complement strand
GCCATTTGGCCTATGGCGGGCTCTTAATGCACATTCCGAGATTTAAATTTAAAGATTTTTATCTCACCCATGGACTTACTATAATGTGAACACGTTAGTATTCCTTGCAGGATGTGATAGTGATCTGCACTGCAAGCGGTTAACGTCAAAACGTATAGCGACTTGAATATAGAACGAAAGTAGAAAAATATACCGTGCGTAAAAATGTTACTATGAAATACTGGTTAGAACCACTAAATCCAAAACTTCGTGACAGAGTTTCATGACTCGACATGACTAATGTTATTACTGATTCTTTTTTCTATTATTGACCGAGCGAAGCAAGGTCTCAGAGTTGAGGTAGCCCGGCGGTTGTAGGTTTGTATGCTTGTTTGTTTGTATCAAATGAAAGGTCTTATTTATACATTACAACGCGAGGTCTAGCTCGAAGCGAGCCACTAGTACATTTAAGGCATGAAACCAGTATTTGCGTTTGTGTTTCTTTTTTTGTTGTATGTTTGTATGTAAGTATGAAAAACTTTGTCCGACGATAACCTGATTGTTATCTATGTGAATTTGATTAAATTTCATAGGCGAATAGTTAAGACAAAAGAAATTGTCGAGTTGGGGAGAAACGAAGATAGGGGGTTAAATAGGCAATTTTCATTTGAACAACGCGAGGTCCATCTGGGGCGAGTAACTAGTTAAGTAGAGCCAAAAGCAACGCGATCAATATTATTCTTCCATAAATACGTCTGTATCTGCCGGCAATCACGAGACTACTGAACAATCTGAATTTTTAAGAAATGTGTGAAACAAGGTGAAGAAATTTAGGATTATCAATTCAGAGAGACATCCAATTATATTGATAGTTGGTGGGGTTGCCATCCTACAATAAATAATGTACGTTATTTTGAGCAATTGTTCTTTATGTTGGACGAAACTACCCTATTTTACTGATAAGCGAAATCAGGAAATAGTCTATTGATGGAATAGATAATTTATCAGGGGACCCTTCACTTTATTTTTCCAAGGTTTAGTACGTAATGTACTTTTACTATTTTTCTGGGGTTAATTTATTTTTAACAAAAGAGGTGGTATTTTTATGTATTTTTCCGGAATAATCAAACGGCGGTCTTGATAACGCCTGATGACGGGTAATGTTGCGGTCAACAGTTAATGCATTTTAATTACAATTTAAGTATTATAGCCGTCGAAGCAGTATATATATTGGTGTCATTGATCAAATCTACAGTTGTTTTAAAATCAAACTACAACAATGAACTTCTTGATTGGATTCTTGTTCCTGATGGCGTGTTTCGCGGCGGTGCTGGGCGGCCAGTGTGACGGAGTAGAACCCTTCCCTCTGTGCGCCAACGGCCACACTTACAAGAACCACTGTGAATTTTCTATTGCTGCAGCCGCTTACAAGAGACAAACTGGAAGACAACTGTATATTACTAAACAAGCGCCTTGTTATTAAATAAATGTCATCACTGGGATAAATGAAATTTTATTTAAATGTATCATCCATTTCGTGTGTTTGTTATGGACCAAATGATAAATGTGACATTATACACATTTTTCATAATGCCTGGGATTGTGAAAAATGTCAATTTTGAGATGGTAATTTAATAAGAAATATTCAAATGATTAGATTGTTCGACATTATACATAGCGTCAATCACCTATTGGGCGGAGTAATAAAATACGGTGTTTTAATTCTCTTTGTTTTGGACAATTAAACTTAATTTAAATCACAGACAAAAAGCACGAACGAAGTTAATTATGTATTTTAAACACGACATTTATTTTTGTAATCCTGTATTTTTTAAGCCTTTGCGTTAATTATTGCGTTGATTAAAAAACTTGAATTTAAGAGAGCTTTTTATACTAGAGCATTTGTTTTTTAAACAATTTTAGAGGGGTTTCAAGATTGTATTACATAGCGCAAATTGTATAGGAATTTATTAAAAAAAAATTATTTAAAATTGAGATACCGTCTATGAAAAATAATTAAAAAACAGTTGACTTTATAAATATTATATTCAAATAATAATTTAAAAACGGTTTTAAGCCTGACGAGGCCCGAGTTGACCGATACCAGATGCAAGCAATTGACTGCAACAAGGGTGTACCATGTTTTTTTGACCACCAAATAAAGCGCACATCGCGGTAAAGAATGAAGTCATCCATTATATGGAGCCTGGGAGATAGTATCGGACACAAATACAGAACAAATGCTAATTGTGTTGTGTTGTAAATGTATTCTAAATTTGGGATTTGAATTTAAGTTAATTTGTCTTTTATCAGCCTTCATTTTTAGACAGGGCAAAGAAACTAGAAAATTCAATGGGCTCTATCCTCCGGACAAGATCCGGCCCTGGCTTTCACCAATGCAATGTGGATTTCACCAATGCATAGGATTTTGGGATAAATCTGAGATGACCATTATTTTGTTCAAATATTATGTATAGTTTATTAGTAAGGTGACATTATAGTTAATTAACAATGCCGGCAAAATCACAGAGATTCCAATTTCCAATACATACATAATGGATGATCAGTGAATGTTGCAGCAATTTATTCGATGAGCTAGCGAGTGATGTTGATGAAGTGATGTTGATGTTAGCGAGTGATAATGGCTATCCATATTGTAAAGAATTAAAAGAAAAATGTCAAAATAAATAAGGTTTCGCCGTTATCAACGCTATCATTGTAATCGCTGGTGAAAAACAGATATAACTAGATAGCGACCTGTACAGCGTACCTATCATTCGGTACGAATTTATCTAGACCTGCTTTTATTATCTTATCGGGTATTACTGCCCTTTATTTTACGAAATTGAGGTGTATGTTAGGTGTGCCCGAAGTGAAATCACGTTGTTTTGTGTTATACATACTGCCATAATGGGATTTCTTTTGTTCTAAAAGTGTTTTATTAATTGAAACCAATAATTTCACGTTATCAGTGTAGTTATAGTGCAGTGAAACAAGTTCTAAGGATCTTCAGTATTATTTCTACTATATTAGGTAGGTACCATTTGATTAGTCACTCATTATCTTTGCATACGGTCTACGTGTGTTTAATGCATCATTCTGTTAGAATGTTAATCCTTTCAGCTTTTTATGTAATGTAGATTTTTGAACGTAAGCTAAAATAGCGAGGATAAACAATATTATGTTAAAAGAGAAGCTAGATTTTATGGCTATAAATGTGTTAGATCTAGGTTTAATTGTTGTTAGTTGGTTTAGAACGATATTAGGCAAGAAAGATTAATATAAATTTTATTACTTATGGAGAAAACACGTGTATATTGAAATTACTTTGAATCGAGGTCAAATGGCATAATGATAAAGGGTTATGTACCCTTAATCAATGTGTACTTTGTTACTTATATTTAAGATCGTATACCTTGACAAATGACATTGACCTAATTTTCAAAAAATTAAAGTAGTTCACTATAAGTCGCCCAAATTAATCTCAAATTATTATCTCCTTGCTTATATATCTTGCTGTATCTAGTAAACAAAAATCAAGAACAAATAAAATGATAGATTCTAACCTACTGTTCACATTTTTTAAATGTCTTATATTGTGCAAGAGACAACTCGTTTATATCGGGTATAGCTTAAAGTTGTAGTTGATAAAGTATTGTGATTCATGATATATTTGGACGATGAATCAATCAAAGAGTTCCGTCTACCACTCCCAGAAGTTACTGATAAAACGCATCTTGTATTCACGGATCATTTTTAACGTAAATAGTTAATTTAATAATTGATAGCTTATCAACGGCTAAAATTGTTATTTATGCGTTGTAATAAAGAGACTTTATCATAATATCAAATACCTATAGGTAGTAGAGGATTTATACGATGTTATACAGACAAAAGCGTGACCATTCGCTGCCGTAGCGGATTGTTTATATGATAAATTCAGAAAATTCACCTGCTGTGAACACTTAGATACTGCCATTCTTGTTAAAGGGTTCCCTAAGTTTATGTACTGCTATTTACAATTTCGTTGCGATACGCATATCTTATGTAGATAATAAAGGATTTTATATAATTACAGTTACATAATTTCAAATTTCAGAAACCACCAATATGTTGTGGTTATGCCTCATATTGATGGTCGCCACGAGGTACGTGGATGGCCAGGTGACAGCGCAGTCTAGTGTAGCCCCAGAATTACGAGAATGCTATACAAACCCATTATTTCTAGACAGGAATAATTTACCTCCTTCTACGTTGCCAGTTTTAATAGACATAATACAGCAGATCGAAGATAATCCTAATATAAACATGGACTTAAGACAATTAGCTGTGCAATTACTGCATACGTGAGTCGAATTATTATTTATACAACATGATTTTTTCTTTATACTTACTAAGTAAAATTTTTTTATTCAAAAATCCTATCCTATATTACAGATACCGACAAGATGGGATTGAATTTCATCAATCTGATTCCGGTTCAGTTTTATCTTCAAACGTACTACCATATGCGCCAACTTTCCACTCTTTTCATAGACATAGATTACTGTTGACAAAAATAATACCAGGATATTCACAGACATTACCAAATAACACAATTAGTTCTGCACTTAAGGTAGTAATTAATTAATTACTTTTTGACATAGTTTATAATATCAAAGTGAATAATATCTTAATAATTGATTATTACAGTGTGCTATGCATTACATGCTTTCCACAAGTGTCGATGCCAGGGTACGAGGAAATGAAAATAACTGTAATCAACTAGCACAATACCGCGCATTAAGAACTGCACGAGACGTACCACGCCAAATTAAAAAGGATGATGTAGAAATTTTGGATCTAGACGCATTGTAAGTATTCAATTTATACTTTGTTTTTATTTTATAGAATAGACCTCCTCATTTTTTATATATTTTAGAAAATCAGCCAATACAATGGGTAAAATGAGGCATTATAACCCGAAACTTGACGTGGAATATACAAATATCGGTGGTGAAAAATCGCAGCGTCAACTATTGGGTGACAGTCAGTGTCCCCTGCTGAATGGAGCGGTCTTCACAAAATGGGGGGCAATATCCGCAGGTCATGTAGTTGCCGGTATAGCGGGGGGAGCACAATTCCAGCGTGTACCCATTTCGGAATTGACCAAAGGGTCTATAAACGATTACTCAAACATTCAGCAAACGGTTTCTTCAATATCTTCAGCTACATTATCCGGTAAATCTTATGTTTATATTCTTTTCGTAGGATTACTTTTCAATTCCTTAAAGAATAATTGCTACTTTATGATCTTTAAATTTCAGGTGACTTAGCAGAAGCTGTACTAATACAGGGCACTGAAAGAGGGAGTTCTATATCTGTGGGCGTCGCTGGAAACTGGAATTCCTCACAAGCCCCCAGATATTACATGTTGCATAGTCGTGTTAATGTTGAAATGACTGACCCAGAGATCCGTGGAGATATTGATGGTTTTGTTCTTGGTACACTTATTAATTCAAACACGGACAGTATAAGCTCTTTGAAATTATCTCAGGTCCTAGATATGTTTTATAGTCCCAGGGTGAGTCAATCAATTATCCAAACTGATTTATTAATAACCATATACTTGTTATATATGTGAAGATATCTGTTGATAAATAATAAATTAGTCATGCGAAAGCAGATGATTATTATGAAAGGTTAGAAATGTATGAGAAGTAGAAACATTTATTTAATTAAGTGCCTCGGGTTTTATTTTATTACATTAAATTTTGTATATTTCCTTTCATGGTCAGAACGGTGTATACAATTCAGTCCGAAGAGCATGTAATCGCAAAGGCCTCGCGCAGGATTTTATTGATAGAGACACTTTAGTCGCCGAATCTCAAGCTTTTGTAGCCGCTTTGGACACAAGCATGCCGCTTCGTGGTACAATAGTTAGTGGACTTGATCAATTAGTCAGCAGTGCAGTGCAAAACTTCCAAACATACACGAGTAAGAGAAGAAACTTTCTAATTGTATGTCCTGAAAATAAGTCAATTAACTAATGCAGTTTCTACTGTTACTTGTTTGCAGCGAACAACCTAAATGATCTTAGCTGTGTAAACTCAGAGGCTACGACAAACGATTATAGATTAAAGACAAATCTTTACATTGTTTTGGATAGTGCATGGTCCTACCAGGCTATATATCCAGCCATTTCTTTCCTTTTGGACGGCATTGAAGTAGGCAAATATGGCTCGAGTGTTACCCTCCTCAGTGCTTTCGACGGAAGCATCATTATAAACAAAACATTTTCATTGGCTGAATTTCATACCAATTATACTTTAGCAAGACATCAAGCAAGTAAGTATAGAGTCAATTTAACACGTTCATAAACTTTTGTAGATTGATGTGCATTAATTATGTGTAATTGTTTTTATTAGAAACAATTGAACATTTTGCACAATACTTATTCAGTTGTGCATACAAAAACATTTCTTAATAACTAGGGTTTAAGCTTTAAATTTATTCATTTTGGGCGAAACTCGAGCATTCTAAATAAAATATATTTTTTTTATTTTCAGTGTTTAATGGAGTTAATCTCGAAAATACATTTTCGAATATAAGAATTTCAATGCAGACCGAACTAGAGAACGACAAAATGAGAAACTACGTAGGTGGAAATTCTACAGTCCTCTTGTTCTTATTAAATACAGGAAACTTAAATGTCAACGAACATGTAATCGAGGATGCCCGTCGTCTTAATGAAACAGTACCAGGTATTTTTTACAAACCCTACTGCCACCCAACCACTACTAATTAGTCACTTTCTTCTTAATATATATGTTACGTGTACAAAATTGTACCTGATTTACATTTTTTAGATCTTCGAATCTTGTTTGCCACGTCTTCGAATCAATTTGATACATTATGGCCTTTGGTTCGTGATATGCATAATGACATAAGGACAATATCTCTTAGTTCTGAAGGAACCAATGTGGAAAATTCAATGAATGCTGTACTAAACAGGATTGAAACAGGTATGTGACACGAGATATCAAATCATTCGAGAATTTTGATTGTTACAGGGCTGGACAAAATAATATAACTATTGATTGATTATTTATTTTCCAGTTGGGAGAAGAATAATTAATCCTAACTGCGGTTCCGTTTATGATCAAGAATGGACGTCTGGTTCACGACATTTCGACGATAATGTTGAGCCAGGATTTATCAATTTCTATTCCATAAGTCCAAATTATTTCTACGGTAACAATGACAATAGAAAAGTGCGGATTTCCCGGACAGGTTCCACTATTGGTAGCTTGATCGTTTGTTACTCACGAACAGTTGAGCAACCGAGGTAAAAAAATATACTATTATTTTTAAAAAAAGTGTTATATGCTTCTTATAAAGTAGTTTTTAGTTAGTATTTTAAATCCAAAACACAAAAACATAACTATTTTATCAACACTTACAATTAAATCGAAGCGGTCGGCAATCGAGTTATAATAATAACTTACTTATTTAAAAACACTCTACCTTTATTGCGTTTTGGATTTAAGTATGTCCATCTGATTTTTACTATGAAAAGGGGAAAAACCATTTAAGTTCAGTAAATTTTTTTGACATCACGATTATAATATTGACAAATATTCTAATACAATTTTAGACAAAATGTAACAATGGTTGGAGCTGACGTAGATGCCGTTATTTGCCAAACTCTTTCAACTGGCAATGTAGAAATAAGCCTTCAGGGTGCATGTGATGGTCATTGGCTGATTGGTGCGTGCCCCCGATTCTATATCTCCGTGCAATCTCAAGTCACGGATTCTACAACCCTTAGCACTACATGCACAGGTAAGCTAGCTCAATAAAAAATAATAATGAGTTAATAATTAGGTAAGGACAAGTAAAAATAATAAATTAATGTTTTCAAATGATGTCTTCAAAAATATTTGTGGATGATGTTTTAAAACAACTGGGATCTTTTATGTTTTAACATTATGTGAAACCGAAACCCTTTAGTACAATTTCATTGTGTGAAATGAAAGATAGTTCATGGAATCATATTGGAGAATAATATTGCATAAAATGTTATATTTTTCAGAAAACGCTTGCCGGTTCCCATATAATGTAAGGTATCAAGTTCAGATCGAAGACTTTGGATGTTTCAGCAGTGCTGGAACTGCTGGATTAAGTTTAGTATTAGCTTTAAGTGCCATTTTATTTAATATAATGAAACTATAAATCGTAGGTATAATATTTTAAATTATGTTACATTTTGACAAAAACGAGTTACCTAGATAGCGTATTGATAGAACATTTATGATTAAGTTTTCAGAGACAATATATTTATATAGAGTGTTTTATATAATAATACATAATATATTGTAGTGGTCTGCGAGTTCAACTTCCTGAGGACAAAGTTCATTTTTTTTAATTTTTTTAGCCTGGAACACCAATAAATCATTGAGGTTACACCAATTTTAATCTTAAAGTTAAATTCCATTCAAAAGATTGACTGTTTTTAGTTTCATACCTGTTGTTTTCATTTTATGTTTCATGTAACCAAAATCCCACCTTTCTAATTTTTCAGATTACTTACTTATTGTTAAATTATTAAGCCATTTTAATGTAAATATTTTTGATAAAATGTTTTTATTTATACTAAATTATGTTATTTTAGATAATATGGTGAGTAATAAATATTTGCATTGTTTAAAGATAGTTTTATTTTAACTAAAAGATAAAAAAACTACCTACCCCATTTATAACACCTTTAAACGCGATCCAAGATTCTTATGATTTGTATATTCTTTTTATTTTTTGCAATAGTTTCTTTGGAATTTTGTAATGCCACCTGGAAGAAAAATATTTTTAATACTCTATATACAAAAAAATCTGAAAGAAAAAAGCTGTACTCAAAGATTTAGTAATAATGTTCTATCTATATTGAGAGTACCTCCCCTGTATGTGAAGCTTATGAAATTTTGTACTATATTTTATGGGAAATTTATGATAAGGGAATAATATGTAATTGCTATAACATCTTGCAACGTTTTGCATCATATTTTTGATGTGACTGAACAAACAAATCCATTATATTTTTAATTTTATTTCGTTTTAATTATAAACATAATTATTGAAAACGTAGGTAATAAAAATCGATTCTATAAAAAAGATAGTCACAGAAGTACAGTCATGGCCCATGGGTATTGCTATACAATCGATAATTAATAATAATTGATTCTATATCAATGGATACAGTAATTCTAAGAACTGCTTTGAACTGATTTACAATACATATTTTGTTTTTATTTTTTTTACTTGTAATTTTAAAATTAGAACATAATTAAGAAAACAGAAGCTTGATATAGTTTTTATTTTTAATAAATAAAATTATGCTCATCAATAGTCTGGTATTCATTACGTAAAACGTATTTACTTGCTGTCATTGTCACTTGAGAAAAGTTGTCAAGTTGTCAATGTCGCTGATAAAATTCAACTTGGTGAATTTGTAAATAAAAATAAAGGGTTGTTATTCATTGATATTGAAGATCTAACAATTATGTCTGGGGAAGATTGCGATGCGGGTGAACGAGGGGACAATGATTGCCAGAAATCAGACAAAATGTTTACGTTGAAAAAGTGGAATGCTGTTGCAATGTGGAGTTGGGATGTGGAGTGTGATACTTGCGCGATTTGCAGAGTTCAAGTCATGGGTAAGTACATTTTGTTATTATTAAGAAGATATACAGGTGTTAAGTTCCAGGTTTGCAACTGATCAACAGTTTAACTTCTTAAGCGAAGTCCTTAAATAACTGCAAACAAACATTACAAATTACCCTCTTAAGACTGACTTTTATACTTGAATTCTTTAAAATAGTTTGAATCATATGTATCCTAAGTAGAAGAACTTATCTGAAAATGTAAGTAAAATGCATCTACATATATCATGAAAATCAGATATCGTATTTTTTAATTGACATTAAGTTTAACGAAATGAAATGAAAAAATTAAATCTAATATCAAACATATTTAATGGATTTTATGTAGTAATATTTTCTTAAATTATGCATAAAATATACATTAAATGTTGTATACAAACCCAGTACTTAAGTTCTGAAGTCATGTTCTAAATTATTTGTAATATGATTAGAAGAGATTGGTTGCTTCTGAATGGTTCTGGAAATGGCCTCAACCATTTTGAAGAGAGAAGTAAGTAACCTTTAATTGTAGACATGTAGTCTCACAGGCCGCTCGGTGTCACTGAAAGATCATTACACTTCCTTCGCCCATTTTCCTAGGTTTCATTGTTTGAGTAGCTTTGAATTTTGTTTCGGCCACTGTATAGAGACAGATAATTAGGCTGTAAATTCTCAAATTGAAAACTTACATTGATGTAAAGTTCAGTAGCGATCTCTGTCACAGTGTTCAATTTTTTTGGTGTAATAACTCGTAAATACTTTATTTTTTAATTAGGCTTGTTACAATGCAGAATTATTGTGTATAATGCTGAAAGTTGCTTTGACTTTTAAAGTGCTGTTTGACTCTGAACATGTTTTGTATAACACTATGCTAAATATGGAATTATAAGAAAATAGATAAAAATAATATATTATAATATTGGAATAAAAATAAGTACACAGTATAAAATAATTTTTTTTATTATTAATAATAAATAAGTACAGGTGTTCCTTAAATAATACATTATTACTTTCTCTCATCTTTATACTATTAGGGCTAGTTCGGACATACTTTAATTACAATACCTATATAAGCTTTTTGACTTAACACTTATTTAGAACATAGCAGTTTAAGAGCTCATTCAATTATAATGATAACTATGGGAAAATTTTAGTATTGAAAATGACTCTTTAACATTTAAATCACATCAACAACCACTTGGTAGAGGTTTAATATTTGCAATAGAACTCAATCGGCGCGACCTAGTTTTACGGCCAGTTAACTTATTTTCAATTTGTTCAAGGCTTTTACCTCGAGTTTCGGGTACAAAAAATACAACGAAAAATAATCCCAGAAAACAAATGCAACCAAAAAGCCAAAATGTGCCCCACGGCCCTAAAGCAGCCTTTATTTCATGGAATGTTGTTGTTACTATAAAACTACATAACCAGTTAAATGCAGTACAAATCGATGCCGCTGCGCCTCTTATTTTCGCGGGTAATATCTCACCCATCATAAGCCATGGTATGGGACCAAACGCCAAAGAAAATGCTAATAAATAGAACATTAAACATGTAAGTGGTATCCATATCACAACTGTTACGTCTAATAAAAGTACGTCACGAACATAGAAAAATGTACCTAATGCTATTAATGTGATTGTCATAGATACAGATGAAATATACAGTAACATTTTACGGCCTGCTCTATCGATTAAAGCTGTTGAAATAAATGTCGATATAAAATTGACTACACCCACGATAATAGTTGAAAGATATGGGTCCACCGTACTACCAGACATATTAAATATTTCGACTGTGTAAAATATAATTGCATTAATTCCTGATAGTTGCTGGAAGGCCATAAGGCCAAGGGAAATTGAAATTGATTTCATGTATTTTTTATTGAAAAGTTCAGTTAATGATGATTCATTTTCTAACTCAGCATCTGACAGAGCTATATCACGCATTTCATTATCGATTTTCGCATGCTTTCCTCTGAGCCATTGTAATGCTTTTCTTGCCTCATCGGTTCGTCCGCGTGATATGTACCAGCGTGGTGTTTCGGGAATCAGTAACATTAGGGCTAGGAACGGAATTGCCAATGAAGCCCCTAAGTAAGCCAATTGGGACCAATCTAAATATCTCCCGGCGACGTAAGAAATAAGAATTCCTATATTTCCAATAGCTGTAGGAAATAGTCCTAAAGTGCCCCTGACTTCAGGTTGTATAGTTTCTCCTAGGTATACAGGAAATGCCAATGAACCAACGCCTACACATAAACCGCAAATGGCACGACCGGCTAACACTAGGTGGACAACATTTGCAGCGGCTATTAGAATCCATCCAATAAAAAACGGTAATGCTGTGAACAAAAGAGTTCTTCTACGTCCTATGAGATCCACAAGTGGCCCGCCAATAACTCCGCCCGCCAAAGCTGCTAGCGGCATAAGTCCTCCGATCCAACTAGACTGAAAATAATTATTGATCATTGAAAATACAAGTCAATTGTTTCGAATACAATCATAATTAATATAAAATATGTCTATTTACCTGTGACTCTGAGACTGTTATACTGGTGTCATTTGCCATTGAAACTAATGCTGTTGATGTGTAAGCTGAAGAAAATCCGACTATCATAGATCCTAATGACACAGCTACGGCTGCCAAAACCTGAAATGCATAATCATTTCATTTATATTTTCAACCCGTTTTTTAGGGTGCAGCTATGACCTTAGACGTCCATTAAAACATGCGTTTGTAGTACCTATTCGCGTATAATGTTATCCAAATATACTACTTTTTTTAAGTGGTCAGAAATTACATGACGTTCTTTTATTTTTTTCACTTCCGTTAAGAAATGTCAAGAATTGAACTTATTAAAACAAATTTTATTTCTAACGTTATTTCCAGCCCAGTTCATTAAATAAAAAAAAAACACGTATTTATTGAACGAATATTATGTGAGCTTCATGGTTATCCAACTCCCAACTAATATTATAAATATAGTAAGTTAAGAAGTTTGGATATTTGTATGTTTGCGTGTCAATCACTCCGCAAGTACTGTTAGCTAATACATACGGCTATCAGCTGGATTAGGTGATAGGATACTTTTTAACCAAATTAACTTAACGCAAGCGAAGTCGCAGGCAGAAACTAATATTATTGTAATTACTTTAAGGTATAATATGTTATTATACAGTACAAACACTTCTTCTTGTAATTTGAACTTCAACTTCTTAAAAATGTACATCTCTAAAAAATGTCTCAATTGAACCATTTTTTAAATAGTAACAGAACGTTGAGGGTGAAGCCACATTGAGTACGTATAGTCGTATAATATAAAACGTATACATAATATGAATTCCATCTCATTGACCTGATACGACCTAGTACAAATTGTTAAGTTCTTATATTACAAATAAGCGCTTAACATATTGATATTATCTACATAAAATAAAGAATAAAATACTTGTTATAAAAGTTAATCTTATTACATGAAGGAGTTTTAAATGTATTTTAAAATACCGTTACTACATCTTAAGAATTAAGCCGTAATGTATCCATGTTTTAATTTTCTGCATATTGAATAAATGACTGTTTATTCAAAGTTTATGCCAACGCAGCGCAACATACTCCTATGGTCAATTTAAGCAATCATCGGCTATGATTGTATCCACTTAGGCTCGAACTAAATTATTACAGCATGAAGCTTTATTATACGTTAGATAATTTCAAAGAAATGTTCATGTTTTCAGTGTAAGTAAAAAAATATAAGATATAACAATTATATGAAGGCATATTAGTTGAATGCAAGCATCAACAAATAACAAAGTAGCTTAAAAAAATGGATTCATTATTTTCTATGAAAAAATTTTACATCGTTTATAACTGAGTAACGTATAGATAATATTCACCCCCTTGCAGGAATTCCTAATTTAGACGATAGATTTAGTACTCAATTTTTAAACCAACCTGAGAAAATGTATATTTAGGTTTCTCATAATCATTTCCATTCACTGTGATACTATAGTGAGTATCAGCTCGCATTAAAATCTTCATTTTTGCAACAATTCAAAGTCGCCGTTCATATATGGCACCACACTATTTGTCACTTGTACACTAATAGGTATTACTATATGGGTGAAGCCTGCATGAACGACTGAAGAAATGAGCCTGTCTCAGCGTCCGCCGGGATTTATATGAACGCAAATTGATTGACAAAACTGATTGGCTTTCGAGGTTGTGGAATCAAAACATTGTTTCACTCATTTGTTATTCAAAATTTTTGGTTGCGTTTCCTTGTATTAAAATTAATAATTAACATATTAAACAATAGTTTTCAAAAAAAAAAGCTTAGAACCTAGAAGATTTATTGGGGCATTTACATTTGTTTTAATAATACAAAGTTATAAATAGGTAGTTTCAATGTGAAAAGTTCTAGCGAAAGCATACAGCAAATTAGTAGGAATTTCAATTTTCTTTTTCTTCAAATTCAACCTTTTCATTTACACTTTCATTACCTTCATATACTACTATATTTATTTTTAAATGTCTTCAAATTGTATTTGGTGCACCAAATAAAAAGTATATCCATTGATGCATTTTTTTTAGATTTTTTTACAGATTTTCGATATTAGTAGGGATACGTTTCGCCTCGACGTGAGGTTAATTTTTGAATCCACGTTGATCTTCCCTTAAAAGTTGCACTGGCGATGAAGTCACATATTTGCCCTATTTCAATTATTATACATATTTAGTTCTATAAATAGTCTGTAGATAAAAACTTTAAGTACCATTCCTACGTTGTTCGTCCAGATTAATTATAGTTCAAAGAAAATTTGGTTTGAAAAATGATTGTCTCTTAACCATTGTTAAGATAATTTTATGGAAATTAAGTGTAACGATAGTAAATTAATGTCAAATACGTGCATACAAAAGTTAAACCTTTTGTTTAAAAAGACAAAAGATATTAACGCAATCCAATAAATAACATTATATGCCTAATTTATTTCTAACTTCTTGAACTGGTGGTATTACGTAAGTATTACTGACGCATATTAATTTGAGATTAATACAAAATATCTTCCCTATACCAATACTTCGGAAGTTGGAATGGTTGGCGGTAAATAGACATTTGAAATATAAATTTTCCTGTTTATGTAGCATTTTCAAATACATATACATTTATTAATTTTAACAGCATTATTACCCCACCTCCGATATCACTCATCTTCGTACTCTTCTTTTATCGAAACTATCCGCCTATATAATTGAATCAATATCAGACAAAGCTTTTCATACTTATATACAAATATACAATCGCCCGGCTATCTCGACTCTGAGACCTCGCTTCAGGCGGTTCAAAATACTTGTATTTTTATAACATGTAAGTTCGACTTGAGTACAAATAAATAATAAAACACTTTATATTACGTTACTTGAATCATATCTCATTTAACTAATTAACTAACATAACTCATTATATTTTTAAAAGCATGAATATTTCCTACTTGCATCGTTTTTAATCAAATTAGGTAAAAAAATTATTTCATGGTATTCATTTGACACGCCTTGTACCTTATTGGCATTACGTCATGTAATTAGTAAACAAAACAACTGGCTCTCAAACCTGGATGGAATATAACTTGGTTTCATTCCAATCTGCCTTCAATCAATAATACAACTAGATAATGCGTAACATACAAAATCAAAGCTAAATTTCGTACAAGAGGCTGTATACTAGACAGGTACATTTGATTCGTGGTAAACGGAGAGAAATGTTTTAAAACCGTTTTATATTTAATCTAATTACAACTATGAGACCTACTAATGAACTCTAAAATCGTAAAAAAAATATCATATACTCATGATTATTTTTACAATATTTAATTTGTCACTGCGGCACTTTGACGACCGAACTAAATCAAAATAAGAGCCCATCTCTAATGTGAGCCTTTATTTGTCGAGACGGTTTCTTGCGCTGACACGATATTATCTAGTTGTATTGTTCATCTAAAGAATCTGACTAAAATATAAGTAACACAACATGACGAAAATAAATTTAAGTTACAATCATACATTTTCATGATTCTTTTGAGAAATCTTAGCCAGGTACTTCTTTATATTGTTTGAACTGTCTAAGATTTCGTTTTACAATGTTTGAATATTGGAAGCAGGGCCGTCTTAGACTATGCGGCGGTAAAGAGAAAGACTATTAAAAAGGAACGTAAATTGCATACTCGTATACTTTTATTGTAGACTGAACACAACCTTACACGAAATTTTTAGTTCAAATAAATCGGAAAATGATCTTCATTCGAGCAAGGAAAAAAGTGTAATTCGACCGACCAAAACTTTTTGAGATTTGAGAATTTAATGTGTGAGAAAATGTTGGTCCTCTGAGGACGCACAGGTCGCGTGTTCCGTAGGGTAAAGACGGTATTGATAGGGAGCACAGAACATTAAAAGAGTTCTGTGATAGGGAGCATACAAATACATTGTTTTTATGCAGTTTAACAGCTAAGATTGTAATCAAAAGGCATGTGTTACGAGTAAATGAAGTTTTCATAAACAAAGATTTATGGATGTTATCGTGTTGATCACAAGCACTGACGAGTTTAATAAAATATTTCCACGGTATTTAGGTACACAGTTTTTTAGTACATGAATAAACCATCTGATTCCCATAATAAAGATTATGTCTAGTGGTTGGTTTGGTGGTCTTAGGCCCAGTTCCTATAAACGACGGAACGTCATAGGATAACAATCACGTAAAATTCACTGAGCAGATTTTGATAAAATTTTATATGCTGTTAAAAACATATTAGATTCAACTAATAGGCAACATTTTATTTGAAAAAAATAATTTTATGCGTGTCTCTCCATACCGAAGGTTCCAGGAACCGAAGAGTAAAAAAAATAATTCGGGAATATAAATATTTTACGAGATATACACTTTAATAGTCGTAAAAATGTCATAAGATTTTGCTAGAGTTGCGGACATGCCTTTTAATGCTCTTAGCGGATATATTAAGACGTTTATACGATCGACGAATATATTATTATGTACAAATCTCGATCCATATTATTGTTAAGCACAATGAGAGCTATTAAATATTTTTTATAGCAACATAACGTATAATCTTATAGAAATACTGAATTGTGTAGTCCACGCGAGTGAAGTCGCGAGCGAAAAGGTAGTACATAATGTATGTATTTGAATCTGCAAAGTCATGCATAAAGCAAAGTTTACGCCTTCCTTTTTTGTATTTTGGCGATTAATAATTATAAGAGTCCGTACAACAAATATCATATACATATACAAATTATTACATTTACCAAATCGATGATCTCACTGATATTTTATATGCGAAAAATTTAACAAATTGACTCTTTAGAGTGTATACGTTTATTGCTTAAAAATTTATTTTTTGCTAATCATTTTCGAGGATTTTCAACCGAAACTTTACGCGCTAATATGTTTTATACTCTGTGCGTACCTAATTACTATATTTTGTTACTTTATATGCAAAATACTTCATATTTTTCCTCATAATACTTACTTACGAATCACTTTGTTAATACAATAAAAAAAATATAAGCCATGGCCTAAGGCCTACCTAGCTATAACTAAGTTATGTGCGAACCAATCAAAAAGATTATATATAATATTAGTAATTAGTAATATTATAAATGCGAATTCACGCAAAAACAACTAAACCGATTATGATGAAACTTGGTATAGATATAGGTAAGGATGCTGAATAGTATAAAGGCTACTTTTTCCCGGAGTTGCCACAGAGTCAAAAGTTACGCGGTTGAAACAGCGGGGCTCGGCTTATTATGTATGTATAATACATACTTGTGATTAATATCATGCAGTGTATTTTTGTATATTTTCCGGGCTTGTAATATTTCATTTAAAATGACACTAGGAGGTGCTGGAAATCAATCCTGTTGTCATTTACTGTCCTAGCTAGCTTTGACCTATTCTCATCTGATGACGTCTACTGTAGACGTCATCACACATTTTAGACTCTTATTTTTTTTTCTCTCGCTTATTTATAACTATTCATAAAATTTTTAACAATTTCTTCTTTTTTATTCCTCTATTTTAATGATTATAATAACCCAAGTCAGTGTAGTCTAATCAGTGAATCGACACCATTGTTTCTGCCCTATACCTGTTATTATTGTGAGTTTGCGCCTTGTGGATTGTGGAGCATTTTTTAATGAATAAATACTATTTCTGTTTAGTAGCGTATAGGAACAATTGAACTCGATTCCAAAACTTGTTTAATATTTCCAAATTAGTGAGTAGTTGAGATTACTAAATGTCTTGCCGACCAATGGGCAGAATTATAAAACGTCACTTCATTTATTACGACCAATTCAGTCACCCAAATAGGCACGTCACTTCATAAACTTTTTGTTATTCAAATGTAATCCATCTGAAAAAAAACACGCGAAATAGTGTGTGAGAAATAGAATGCTAAGACATTTAAACGAAATTTTGCATTCAATATTTTGAATAAAAAGTTTTAGTACTGTTTTCGTTTGTTAAAATTGTTTGCGTTGCGGATTTAATATAGATCATTAGCAATCACCATTCATAACAAGCCTTTGTCCTTTTAATGAACTAGAATAATGATTCATATAAACTCAATTGTAAAGAAATCACGTCTACTCACTTGAAGAAAATAAGCGACGTTTATATGAGTATATTATACGAGCTTTTTGCATGCAATCTGGATATACCTTCAAATATATTTTATGCTTACCAAGTGGCAAGTTGAACAATTACTACTTTTTTATATGAAATACTCTTTACCTCGAGTTCTTGCTTGGTTTTTGGACTTTACATTGCATTGGGATACTCTTACAAGAAAATAAATAAAAGAAAACATTGATTAAATAATATTTTAATAAGAAATAACAAATAAATATTGCCTCTGTAATATACGGAGTCATCGTATGTATAAGATTATTTCTATTGTTCTACGAACCATACAGTGCAAAACTAAACTAGAAAATATATTTATTTATATCCTATACATAATTTGGTTAGATATCTAATTTGTCATGATAACAGTACTGCCTTTATTACAGATCTTTATTAGTCTAGAAACTAACTTATTCCAATATGTTATTTTGTACCTTATGAAATGTACTGGGCTAATTTAAAGATTTCACATTATTCTTTGTTATATAAATTTACAAACGTTATTGAGATAAGACCAATTTTATGTTAGCTAAATCTTTAAATACATAGGAACTATTAAAGCTTTAATATCTAATATTGACTATATTTACAAGCTTAATGATTCTCTAAATACAATCCAAATCAGTCTTCATACGCATCAGCAAATACACCGAGTAGTACCCATGAGCATTTTGCAGATCCCCCTCCTACTTAAACATTCATATCATTTAAAAAATACAGTCCCGGCATTTTATTGATGCAACTTGGAATGTATTTGACTCAACAATATCCATCTCCCTATCTATTACGCATGCTGCATCTGTTTGCTACCATTAATATTCCGAACGCGTCGTGATCCCCCAGTTAATTTCTTTTCAATTTCCTCTAAACTTTTACCCCTTGTTTCTGGTACAAAAAATATAACAAAGAACAGCCCAGCTATACATAAAGCGGCAAACAACCAAACGGTGCCATACATGTTTATAATAGCAATAATATTATGGAATGTTTTGGTAACAATAAATGTGCAAGTCCAGTTGAAACCTGTCGCCAGCGACGCGGCTGTGCCACGGATTTTTGAAGGCAAAATTTCACCCAACATTAGCCATGGAATAGGTCCGAAGCCAATCGAGAATCCCAAAACGTAAATAACGAGACAAGCTAGTGGCAACCAACCGTACGCGCTGACGTCAGTTCCTACATCCCTTACATAGAAATATGCTCCGAGAGCGACTAAAGTAAAGATCATTGCTACAGATGAGATATACAATAACATTTTTCTTCCTAAACGATCAATAATGGCTGTTGCAATAAAAGTAGATACAAAGTTTACAACGCCAATAATAATACTACATACATTTTCATCCAGGGTGCTTCCAGCCATCTTGAAAATCGTTGAGGCGTAAAATATAACAGCGTTGATACCACTTAGTTGTTGGAATAACATAAGGCCTAAAGAGATGAGAACTGCTGGCATATATTTTCTTGTAAATAATTGACCGAACGCGTTTCCGCCTTTGCGGTCTGATTCTACTTGTGTCAGTGTAAGGTCTCTTAATTCCTTATCGATATTTGTATTTTTTCCTCGTAACCATTGCAGAGATTTCCTTGCATCTTCAGCTCGGCCTTTTGTTATATACCACCTTGGTGTTTCTGGTGTTGCAAGCATAAGTAAAAAGAATGGTACCGGGAGTGCAGCTCCAAAGAAGGCTAAATGAGACCAATTGAAATAGGTTCCCACGAAGAAAGCGAGGAGAATACCCGTATTACCGAACGCAGTAGGCAGTAATCCAAGAGCGCCTCTTACTTCGGGTTGCACTGTTTCTCCCAGATATACCGGGAAAGCAAGACTGCCAACACCGACGCATACGCCACAAAATGCACGGCCAGCAAATACCATCATTACATTTGCTGCATTAGCGATCAACATCCAACCAACGAAAAACGGGATTGCAGTGCATATTATTGTCATTTTTCTTCCGAGATATTCTATTAATGGTCCACCCAGTATGCCGCCAATCAGTGCGGCCAAAGGCATTAGTCCTCCTACCCAGCTGTTCTGAAACAATTATGAAAATTATATTAGCTTTGCTCATATTATAGTGAATCAGTAAATGATTTTGCATTAAAAAGATATATTGTTCAAAAAATAATAATAATTTATCAAAAATATTTACCTCTTCAAATGTCATATTCAAGGTTTTGTTCATGCTTGGGAGAGCGGGAGAAGTATAGCCTGATGAGAATCCAACAATAAAGGAGCCCATTGAAACCGCGAACGCAGCAAATATCTGTAATAAAAATTGGGATAATATTAGTTTTTTTTTTCACATAAAATTAAGCATAACAAAAAATAACCTGATATATTAAAATCATTTTTATTAAATCATAGGTTATTTTAAAAGAAAACGTCAATCGAACTTCCTTCCTTGGAAAAGTCTGAAGTTTCGTGGGCGTTGCACAGTTTTTATGTTTGTTTGAGTATGTTATAGGGTAAGCTAATTCTGAACTTTACGAGTATTTTATGGTTCACCCTTAAGTACACAGGTATGTCAATGTTTAGATTTCACTTGGTAATCTGAATTACGTTGATAATTTTTACTTCGCTTAAAGGAACTATTTAGCATATTTATATTTTTTTTTCCAACAGTTTCAGCTTTGCTCATTAAATTTTTTCATGTTACATAATTATGACCCATTTAAATTTTTTTTTTTTTATTTAATTAACATATTTGCCAACCTTAACTTACTACATTTTTGTAGAAATCGACACCACAATTTAATAATAAAAATTTCATCGTATTTTCCAATTACTTCTTCGGAGGAATTGTTAGTGACTGATTAAAAATTTTTCACACAATATGTACTATTTTATTGCGTTTTTATCGCTTATGCCTGATTAATAGTTGAGATATGCAACGGAATAAAAAGCTTCGAGAAACAAGAGCTAAAAAAATCCACAACAATTTTTCTCTATTGGACTCAAACCATTAAAAGTAGGTATATTCATTATAAATAAAACATAACATACCTGTGTCCAAAGATAAAGACGTTGAGTCGTTGGTCCAAATTGTTGTCCATCTCCATTGATTGCATAATCTGTTTTAACTTTGCTTCCATCTGTGCTTAGCTGTTTCACATATGGCACTGAATTGCGCAAATTTTCTTCCTTTGCACTTTTTATTTCCATTTCCATTTTGTACTTATGCTCGTTGCCTAAACTGATTTGGCGAAGTTGTTGAAAATGACGGCGGGTTTTTTCAAATGAGTCCTCGTCTTCACTGCTACTCTCAGTAGATACGATTTCCGGGATAGCAGCGTAGTTTGGGGCGAGGGTTCCCTGGGATCCGCAGGATGTAGCGAGCGATGTACAGGTTGTAGACGCCGAGAGGGTGGGTCTGGACGGGACTCGAGCGTACTTTGGTCCACGTGTTCGGTATAAACGCTCCTCGTCGGTTTGGCCACGACGGCTCGGCTCGTGTCCACCCTATAAAACAAATAAAATTGATCACTTATCATAAAATTTAAGATGAGAATATGCACGAAAAATAGAGGGTGATAAATTTTTTACCCTTTGTTCTAATCGTAATAGTACAGATTTATTAAATTATCGATTGGTTTAACGGGTTCGATAGACAATAAACACTGTCCCAGTATCCGCAAACGCGTCCCATTTATTACATTCACTATCTTATGTACGTAGTCTGTCAAGATGATAAGAGTTTTGAACTTAAGAGGTCAAACCGGGAATATTGCTTATTGACCACTTTGAGTGTTGATACTATGGTCTTAGCATGCTCCTGATAACCTTTCAGTATATAACGTCAACCCTGACCCGATTCTCAAGAATTTTATATTTTTCTGAGACATAATAGAACCACCACACTTTTCGCAAACTAGAATGAATCCAACAGTATCGGCCCTAGAACGTGAAAATAATGAACATCATTTTCTGGTTCCAATTCAATCGACTGTTGATGTTATCGGATTGCGACTGTCAAACACGAATAATGATGTTTATAAAATATTTAGCATAAACAATAACTTTACATTGCGCACCTTTTGAAAATATTACGATATTAGTATATAATATTGTTTCTTTATTAATATAAAAAAACAATTCATCTCTTACTAAATCTTTGAAGGCTCACAAAGATAAATGAATTAACATTTATAATTATACTTTATAATATATCTTCATACGAAATTATATTTACCTTATCTTCGTCATTAAGAAATGTTTTATAATTTTTCTCGATGTTAAATATCATCCATTTTCATATAATAATTGGTAAAAGATGTTTTCAAATAAATAAAAACTAAGTGCAGACATTGATTGTCAGTTACGTCAGTGAGTTAGAAGTATTTTTTAATTTTTTAAATTGAATCATATAGATTGTATTTTTGCGCATTATAAAAGATAAAGCTCGTTAATTAGGTATATCTTATATGTTCTACTTAAATAAATATTTCATTAATATTTTACTTCAATTCCAATAAATTTGATCACGTGGAGCGTGCGTGTGTAAATAAGACGTATATAAACAAATAATAATATTAAAGTTAATGACTTCACGGGCCTTCCAGAACTGATATAGGCCATAGTTAATCGCAAATATT
>LQNK01000185.1:719092-763508 GCA_001586405.1 Phoebis sennae | reverse complement strand
TCAGGGGCTGAGAAAATGGATGTCAGTGAGTCAGTGAGTGGTAGTGTAGCTTTATATAATATAATAATAATATTAAAGTTAATGACTTCACGGGCCTTCCAGAACTGATATAGGCCATAGTTAATCGCAAATATTGACTTTTTTCGATTTTCCTTATTCATATATGACTATTCTAAGTAAATTGAATTGTTATGGTTGAAATATTTAGTGAGATATTTAACCTTGGTTCAAAATTTAACTAGCTATGCCTTGACCATAACCGGGTGATCCCGTTGCCCTTATCGGTATGATAATATCATTAATCGATTTACATAAGTTATAGGTCAAGTTTGTTTACCAATATTTTTGCTATTGACAGAGCAAAGATGTTTTAGTACCAATTTTTTTAGTGTTTTAAATGTGAAATGCATATTATATAATTAAAAACTATTGGTCGAAATGATGCCTGCAAATAGACTAGTATTTCAGAGGTTACTTTCGAATATTTCTATTTTCTTCATTTAATAATAGATATTTCTTTTCAGCGGCTAAAGTGTAATAGAAAGTACGTACATAATTATTCGAATGTTTAATTTTCAAGTTTTTTATTGGCACAAATGTAATTGTAAAATCTATAAAATTATAGCCCGATGTTTGATATATTTAATTTTGATATTACATATTTCTTGGGAGCATTTTTGTAAAGTATACACAATTTTGAAAAAGTGCCCTCTAGGATAAATACAGCGAAGCACGATGTCGCTTGATTTCAACACTTTCGTCCGTTATTTCGTTATCGCGAGTTGGCGTAAATGTTCATGCGATAGCGCCACTGATGCGGTTCTTATTTGTTTTAACGTTGAACTTATATGTATAAAAAACATTACTGTCGCAGTAGGTAAAAACCAAATAGGCAAAACATTTCGACATTCATATCAAGTAATTAACATAAATTTAAATTTGGTCCTTTCATATCATGGCTTTCGGTGTAGACTTGCTAAACTAGAATGATTTTATTCTTTGCAATTCAGCCGCCTGTTGCGTAGAACCCGCTGACATTGCAAGGCCGGTCAGGTAGAGCGTGATCGTGTTCTTATGTCACATTTTTCTACCAAGTCTATTAAAATTATGCAAATTGTGTGTTTTAGAAACTATTCACATGCACAAACATGCTTATTTGAAATTTATGTTTATGAGCATTTTTATGGTTTTAAATTTCATTTCTGTTTTACTTTTCAATAGGTCAGTGGTGTAAGCAAGCAAGCAATAAAATATTTATTTCGATGTATTTGTTATTTGTTTGGTAGTCCTTTGAAGTTTCTTATATTGGTTGCTTAGCAACGGGCCGGCTATCGACCGCTTCCCCGAACCGGCAGCCTGCGCCGTGTAATAACTTTCCAGAGCTTTCTGAATGGAACGGAATTTTCGCGATCCTGATTTTCATTTATCCTACGGTTATTGAATATGCAAAAAAATATCTAAATTAGAATAATTTCTGTATTTGAAGAATGATCTATAACGACTACTGACGCTAGAACAATGATCATAAAGTTTACTCACCATTTCGGTGGACAACTGTCTGAGGTAACCCATGATCTTCCCCATGGGGTTAGGGTTATTCTTGTTGAAGCTCATCTTGTTTTCTTCTATCAGTTACTGGTAGTAGAATTTTCTTTTTCGCCGTCAAGGAACGTCGAAGTGATAAAGTCTATATTGAATAACAGTATATATTATATTCAATTTTAATATGTCTTTAGAATCCAGAATTTCACCAAAAAGAAAAACACATCACTAATACTAGACTAAAAAGTTTTTTTAAGGTCGTTTACTTTATCAATGCAAGTCCGTTCACAAACCGATTACACCTCGAATGACACAGTTTTAACTGAAAATTATGTATACGTGTTTAATTTCAATCGTATGATACGTTCATTCAATAAATTTTCTATTTGGCGCCGGAGCCCTGCAAGGGTGCACAACATTCAATTTTTTAAATATGATCAACAAACGAAATGTTGGCAGCGCGTACCGATTTCTTCAGAGTTCAAGTTATCTATTGAAACTTGCAGATGGCAGCGCAGTATTTTATAGGAAGTTGGTAGAGCTCGGCGTCGGCGCCCTCCCCCCTCTCGCTACCACCGCTCCCCTTCTGTAAACGCGTTCACAACTTGTATCGTTGTGTGCGTTAACTTTTTCATGTGTGTCACACACACAAGGATTCCCATCAATTCTGCACCTGAATCTAGCTTTAAATGTTTGTATAATGAATTAGATATTCTTTACGATATATTCAATATTGAAGTAACAAGTGAACAGTCGTACAAGTCATGTACTAAATTTATATTTACGTCATAAAAAAAGGTAAAAAAAATACTTTTTTTAGATAATGCTAGAACAAAACATAGGTTGGTTGTTTTAATGATTGCATAATTTCATACAAATTGTGATAATTAATGAAAATTTATATAATTAGGATCTCTTTATTAACTACAATTTTATATCTTTAACACGGTGAGCAATATAGACATTTTACATAGTACAAAATTTTCAGAAAATTATTTTATAAAATCTCATTAATATTGAAAGTTATATGCATTATATTGTATTTTTCAAAATATTCTATTTTCCGAAAGAGATAGTCTCAATCTGAGCCGGATACATTAGGTAATTTATACTGAAATTCATGAAAATATTTTTATATTTTCAAATGTCGCCGAAATAAATAAATGAAAAACGACGATAATTGAAGACATACGCGATCACAAAAAATAAATTAAAGAATTATTTGAGTTTCAGTATTTCATGCAAACTTTAATTAAAATATCAGTGAATTAACTGATGAAAGATTCCTCTAAAATATTATGTTAGACGTCAGAACTTTGAATTAAGATTCTTTTGAAATTAACTTAATATATTAAAATTGAGACCTTCAACTCACGTGAATATAACCTTGTACAAATTTTTAACAAATGAAAATAATTGTGATTCATATTTTTAACTGAAATTTGTGCTTATATATTTTTGTTGTGTTGTGTGAAAACAATGTTCTTTATATTAACTTGTATTAATTACTTAGAAAAGGAGCAATATTTAAAAAGTTTGATTTAACTTTTTTTAATTTAAATAATTATTTATTTATTAAAATTTAATGTTACATTTGATGTACCCTCCAAAAGTGAATAAAAATTTCAGAAAATTATAGTCGGCTTATTTGCTAATTTCGTAAAATTAGTAGGTAAGAGTTGCATTGTATCATTCTTCGGTTTGATTTTTTTATATTGATATGATAGTTTCTCGGCTCATGTTATATACATATCTATATATTTTGGATTTAATCAGTATAATCATAATTTTTGTACATTTTTGCTTAATTGAATTGACGTCAACATTTTTTGTGAACTTCGTCTGTTGACTCTCTTTAGTCAGAAAACTTGGTTTCCGCCCCCGGTTTTGCTCGTGTGAAGTGCAATATAGTTTGTTTAATGACGTTAAGCGTTGTAACTTTTTTTTTCAACTTCAGTTTAAACAAAAAAGTCATGTAGAACTCGTCTTTTAATATTAACAACTAATCAATAATACCTTAGTCCCTCAGTCACACGTATTGGAGTGCCACACCGTAGTTAATTAATTCTTTTTACTGTTTTATATTATAAAACAACTTCATATTTGTATAAATGTAGAAGTGAACCTCAATCGTTATTTTTTTAAATTCCGTGTGCATCCACAAAAACTTTATAATTTTGTTTTTTTTAAGAACAAGTTTTGTTTCAATTTTCCTTTGTTATTTCCATTTAATTACATGTCTCGAATACATTAAACTTAGATAACGATAAAGCTATCTTTATGAAGAAAATACACGAAATTAGCTTTTTCGGCTGTAAAATTCTATCCTCTGTCGCCTGATTGAAATTTGTATGAAATTCATTAGAGTATGATTTTATTATTTTAAAGTGGAAGAACGCATCAGAGTAGCTGCTTCCTTCATCTAAAGTCGGTTTCATAATCCGTAATAATAAGATCTAGCACGTCGAGACTAATGTTTTTGACTATTCCTAATACATAATTATTCTTTTCGATTAGCGCTGTCCAGACGACGAAAGTTCAACCCCACGCTTAAAGTTAAAAAACAATTACCGAGCATTTAGTACTTGTTAAAGGGATGCAGACTGCAGTGCATTAGACATAAGAAATTAAACAGAAGAATTTAATTATTGCATATTTCATATCATACGCGTGTAGACACACCCCTTTTCTGAGTCATGTTTTGTCTAAGGAAATACGTGACATATAGGCAGTTTGCAAATGCGTCCATTCCTGTTATTGCTGAACAGAGTAATATTTGCATATTTGAATACCCATGTGGTTTTGTGACCTTGTTTCTATCATTTAAACGTCTTAGAGGATTTTTTTAGATATGAACATTTTAAATTAAGTATTATTCCATTAATCATACTAGAATAATTATACGAAATAATATGCATCCTTGATAGTGTGATTCATAATCGTTTCATTTCAGCGAATACTTTACAAAAAGTATGCGTCCATATACCACTTAAGATATCTACGTTACTGAACATTATGCGTGCAATATTCAATTGCTTTGATGAAATGATAGGCCAATCTTGTTATGCGCCGCTATTCAACTGTACAAGAAAAGACGCAATAACTTTTTTTTAATCATAATTTCCACTGAGTTGCTTGCTTTGATATATTTATAATATTTTGTGTGAGTGTAAAAGGGCGTGTGCAGTTTTATAACTATCTCATTTTTTGTCATTGAGGAAAATTTTGGCAGTCTAGACTTGAAATTTATGTGAGGTTCGTTGTCATTGTGAATTTTATAGTTTCTACGTTGTCATTTTAATGATTAGTTTCAATCATTAACGTTTTGGATGATATGTGATTATAAATAATGGTACATATTTCATCATCTTAAAACGGTGTGATGTGTTTCGTGTGCAATACTATGCATGTGGCTGAGGGTTAAAAATACCCAATGCGTGAGCTACGTCACGTGCGCACATGGATGTTAGATTACTCTTATTCGTCATGGCAAAGATGCCGAATGTTGGCGTGGGCCCCGCCTCTGAACCCACACAGAAGTGAACGTTTCGTCACACTCGACGTCATGCATGTCCAGAAACCGAAAGGATTTCAAGGCGCACGTGACTCTAATAATGTTCTACTCTCAGTTGCAATGGATAGGCAATATTGAATATTGTATACTGTAATCGATTTTTGTATTTGATTAATTTTGAATTGATTCACAATACTGCTCCATTGTATGTTTGGATAAAATTGGAATAGTCTTAGTATGAAAAATTATTTATGTATTATGATTTATGAGGAACCACATTTTTGTTATCGTAATTTCTTTCTTTGGAGAAATTACTAAATAATATGCCAAGGCTTCTGTCCTTTTAATTTAATAGGTCTTATTTTTGCGTATTAAATTATAATCTAGTATTTTTTTACACAATTATATTTGTTCATAGACAAGGTAAGGCAAGTATGTTAATTAATGTCTATTTCAAAACGATTTATAATATCTGCACAATAGTAATATTCATTTTTTTATAAGTGATCCATAAATTAAAAGAGATTGCACGATATTCGTTGAGATCTTATGTATCGGTTTATCACTTTCCTCATTTTATTGTAATAGTATAGTTTCTCGAACGGTAGTTACATCACTGCGGACCCTAAACAAACATCAATCGCCTTTGCTGTGCCTTAACCGTCGAATGCGCTACGACATTCACACACAGGCATTTGGGACATACATACATACACTCACAAACACACATGACGTGTCGAATTCAAAAACCCAATGGAATATTACTAGCGCCATGCGCCAGCGGGGCCAGCTAGCGTTCTCGAACGTTCTTGTATGGAATGCACGGATTGATGGCCGCCCCTCCACCGAAGAAAGTCCGCTGCAGTTGATATTAATAAAGAGCTCTTTGTGGTGCTCTTTATCGTACGCAATATTATCTTCGTTGATACGATAGTTAAGATGACGATTCTTTATAGTTAGGAAGTTTCCCGTGAAACAGTTGTTTTTGAAATCCAAATGAATTGACATTTCTGTGCTTTCTAGTTTCTACTTCATGAGAGAAAATTTATAAGTGCTCGCAATTTGTATGCTTTAAAGTTCTTTTATGATGGTGAAATATCCTGAAATCAGCAATTAACAATGTGCTAGACGTTTGTTTAATACAATACGTCATTGTTGGTTTATTTCCGAGACGCTTTGATAAAAGACCATAATATAACGATAGCGGTGTGCAGATACTTATGTGTCACAAACACGTCTTTCCTAGGCGGGAGTGTCTTATCTTATCAATTAATTTAGATAAAAACTGATTAAAAATTTCCATCAAGGTGAGGGAAAGTTGTGACATTAAATATTTCATCCATAGCGTTAAGAAATTTAGTATCAGATTCAACGGAGCTGAAAAGACATCGACAACGTTAACATGAAAAGCTATGAAATGTTATTTATTGAAAATTTATGTTATGACCGTACTTTTGTTATTTAGCCCGTTCTATTTCTAGTCTGAAATAAATAATTTTCATCCACAATAAATGAATATTTATAATTTCCATAGTAGTATATACTACACGAAACATTTAGCATCCAAGTGTGTATTAATTTTAGTAAGTCGATTGCAGTGAGTGAGTGCCCACTGCCCACCCCTGATTCGGTTCGGAGGTGTGTCCACTGACAAGAGCCGTCAGCATGAGTAGACGATGTCCGTCCTTGTGTCTGGTGGCCCAGTGTTGCGTAAGGACCGACGAAGGTCAGGGAAGCCGAACCCCACTCAACGAGCCGTGCCATACACACGTACACATTATATTAACATTTGCTATATTTTATTTATTGACTATATAATGTTATTATCGTGAACGTTGCGATAAGATAAACGTAACCGTAACCGTAAATTCTATTGAAATTCACACGTCTTGCAGTAGGGTACCGCAGCGAAAGAATGAAAACACTAGAGATGAAACGGATATCCGGTAATTATCCTGCCTTGTTTTCACAATCCGGCCGGGTACCGGATAGTAAAATAATAAAAAAAATATCTAGATAATTTTACACAAATCAAGTCAAGCCCCCGTGTCGCCCCGACTTCCGCGCGATTACACCCTAATTCGCACAAATATTTTCAAACTCCTTTACCGCATATATTTAATTCAAACTGATAGCGAAATATAACGCGATAAAGAGCCGGATATCCGGCGCTCAGGCCTCGAAGCTAGCCGAATATAAACAATAATTTGGCCAAACCATTATCGGTTACATCTCTAGAAAATACTGTTTACATCCGGCTTACATCATATGGTGTTAACATTACTATTATTTCATTGTTGTATTAACTCATATAAACACTTACATATCTTAAAATCGTTCTGAAGTTAATACGCATTTAAAAAAAATAGTTAAAATTGAGAAATATACTAATTTGGTTCCTTTGTACAATTTCATTTAATAATTATATCCTTACTGAAATACCGTTCTTAACTAGTAAATTAAAACATTTAAAAAATCCAACTTTCATTTGCATTTGGAACTATTATAAAATAATTTTATAGAGGCAATAATATTAAAAACGCATACTTAATATTTTATTGCAGTGCGCTGAAACAAAAACAAAACTCATTACTCATTCTTTACCTACAATAATATCGATATACCTACTTTCATTTAAATAAGTCATTCTGTTGTATTTATAGAAGCGATGGAATGCATATCCTAACTACGTATTTCCCTTACGCTAGAGACATTTCTCACAACTTAAAAATGCACAAATAGGGTACGCATTTTATTAATTTTAAATGTTTAAATAACACAGAATAGCTCCCATGCATATGCTTAATCAAAGTTATAAATTAAACTGTACCTATGAATTATATCCTTGTGAGAATTTGGAAAGAGATTTCCTGTAAATAAAAACTATCTTGTACATTTTATAGGTGCCTTATAAAAAGAGAAATATAAGCTTTAAAAGCTATACGGCTAATCTGTATCCATTAACCCTTATAAACCCTAGAGCCTGTGCAGTTTATCGTGATTCAGTGCGTTAGGTTGCTTCGTAAAAACAGTTCCTCGGACAGGTTCTTGTGAACTGCACTAAATATGGATCCTCGACATAAACGCTGATGCTATTTCTGGTTTATGCTCTCGTTCAATTTAAAAATATATAAGATATCGGATGCTCAAGACTTATGCCTGCTCGCTACAACCTGGATAAAAACAACCCATTTTGCTTATTATATAAATTATACATTTATGTTATTACATTTGTAACAAACTATAAATGATTTAATTTATAGTATTTATCTATAAATGTTCATTTAGTCTTAGTATATAAAATAACCGAAAGCCCATACATAAAACATGCGGCCAATAAAACTAAACGTCGCAATAACTGATCGTACTGACGTTAATCATGTTTTTACAGAAATTCTGAGACAAAAGCAATCGCTGCTTATGTCTAGTTAACGTTCAATGTAAATTTTGGTGAACTCTTGTTATGAACAATATGTTAATAGTCTGTAAGTGGTGACAGAGTTTTAGACGTACGCGTGCTTATGAAAATTAGCAAATATTGTTTTTCTATAATAACGTCATTGTTAGATTTGTATATTATGATGTATGGTTTTTGCGCCCTATATAAACTGAATATATGATAAAAGTTGTTAATTTTTTATCTATAATAATAGAATAAAGAGGAAGGATTTGATTTTTTGTTTAAATTGTATAAGCTCCACTACCTCTGGACCGATTTGGATGAAGTTTTGTACAGACATTGTTTGACACCCGAGAAAGGACATAGGATATCTTTAATCCCAAAAATCCAACATGGGAATGGTAGATATACGTGGAGGAACCCGCGGAGCTGAGCTAGTAATTTATATAATTACATTAAAAACAATTAACCTTGCGGACCTTGCACTACAGTGTGAAGTACCATTGTTAATCGAACATTATTTAGCAAACTTACTGAATAATTAAATTAATTAATTGACACTACTTCTATTTTAAAGAGTTGTGATATTTTTGTAATAAATTGTATAAATCAAATTAAAACAATTATGGAGTGACTTAGTCCGATAATGGAAAGCTAATTTTAGTGTTACTACCACATTAATTTACTAAATTTAGTTCACAATCAGCCTTTATATATAGCCATATTTTGATATAGAAAATAATTTTAACCAGTAGTTTGAAAATAAATAGTAAATTCAAAAGGTTGTATACTTGAAATATTAAAATATTTTAAACTAGCTTTCCGCCCGCGGCTTCGCACGCGTGGGCTACTAATTTCTGTATTTTTTAGAGGCGCACAACAAAAGATTAAAAAATGACAGCCACAGGACCCCTGATATATGTGCAAGTCTATTTATTACCTAGTTTTTTTATTATTTTCTATGGAAATAGGTTTGACCAAAATCTCACAGTGCGCGCGCCTCTTCAAAAACATAAAATTGTAGCCCACGCGAGGCAAGCCGCGGGCGGAGAGTTAGTCATTTTTTTTAAGTTTTTGAGAATTTATTGAGTGTTTTAACGTCTTAATCCATACGTTTAGAGTATAAAAGGTATGACCGCAACTGAACCAAAATCTCTCATTGTCACGTGGTATGACATTTTCACGACTTTAGAAGAGTATATCTCAAAAAATATGTATGTTATCAAAAAACGCATTTAGAAACCTTTATTTCATTTTTAAAGACCTATCTAATGACACCTCATACAATGATGTACTCGCGAATTTATTTTTTTACCCTCCGTTTACATGTATGGAAAGCCACCCCTAAAATATTTTTTTTCAAATAAAATGTAGCCTATAAGTTGCACCTAATCATGGTCTATCAACATGTAAAATTCAATCAAAATCTGTCCAGTGGTTATTGCGTGATTGACGAACATACAAACAGATAAACAGACAAACAGACAAACAGACAAACAGAAAAAAAAAATTTTAACCATGGTTTTGGTATCTATAGAACATACATATTGCATACCAATTACTCTTTTTGAAAAATATTCAATGTACAGAAATGGTTCGGTTACTCTTTTATTATATGTATAGATATGTAGTCACCCACCTCGTATCTGGAACAGAATTTGGTGGAAAATAACTGAAAGAAAAATATCAATACGATATACTTTTCAGATGTAATAAACCAGTTAATTAAACAGAAATTAGATTTTAAGCCTAGCTATAAATATGCTGAAAAAAATGCGTGTCTGTATCGTTTAAACTTCATATCTACGCTTTGGATTTTGCTGCTATTTTTTTGTTTTCATCATATTTTTTAACAATACATTACAAAAGATCCATATCTGATCGTGTCCAGCCGTCATACTTGAAAAATATATATATTTAATTAAATACGTCAATATCAGTACTATTATTATTATATATGTGAGCTATATATTTAATGTTGATGGAATGAAGGCGTACTTAGTAATGAGTTTGCATTTATTAAATTTTTGTACACCTACATATGTATCATATCATATATCACTTTAAATCTTAACGACCGTGAATGCCGTAATAAATAGAAAAACAAACTTAACGTCTTGTCCGAAAACCAGCGCTGCAGCGCCAGATGCGTTGCAGTTTTTGTGCTGATGGCAAGCCGTTTTTGGCATCATGTTACAGCAGAGTAAAAAGTGTTTTATTTATATTTTTCTTTGTATGCATGTATGCCAAATAAAAGATTTTATTATTATTATTATTACAAAAGTGAAACCATTTCTCACCTTATTTCCTATAAATACATATAACCGATTTAAGTATTTGACCTTTTGGAAGTTTTCCATTTTATCTTTCGTGAAAATATTGATTTTGACGTGGACGTGGGTAATATGAAATATCCTCACATGAATCATTATCGTATAACGACCTTGTATATATTTTCAGTTAAGGTTTAGCACCACTGGGGATCTTGAATAATTGAGCAAATACAAATGTAGGACGGACATACACACTCAATAATTTGTACAGTATACAACACATTGAAACGATATACATGAATACGGTATTGCTTATGTGTGAAAGTGTAAATCAACATTCAGTACTTAATTACTTACACGAAGTTTGTAGTGTGCGTACAAGTGCACTAATGATTTGTGGAAAATGTTGAACATTGTGGATTGATTCATTTAAAGATGTTTAGAGTACAATGTACATATTTAATTTTACGATCGGTAACGTCTATTAATATATTGTATTAAATTCCGAATATTATTTATTTTGCACGTCCTTTATGTTTACTTACAGTCTAGATCTGTTTTAAACAATGTGCAACACACTTGCAGCGGGAATGCAAAATAAGAGCGTATAGTTTACAGATCTGCATCATTAGTATCCTGCAAAGGCTTTATCATTAAAACGAGTATGGCGCCTAGGATTATGATCAAACGGTCAGATTGGCCGCGCACCGCCGTGCCAGCTACCCGTACTCAGGCGCCGATGTCGTCGGCCGCCAGAGTCGTGATCGGGACACACGCTCCTCATAAACGGACAGTCGTTAATGCAATCGCTGTTTATTAGCCCAGTATTACGTATGTTACTTATTTAAAATCCTAATTGACTATTTAACACGAGAAAACTTTATGATGACTATGAAAGTCATATTCTTTTCTATAAATCTTGTATTTTCTTGAACTGCTTTTTAAAAAATCATTTTCTATGCTTATTTATAAAAGATGAGTAAGGATTGGGTTTGTATTTAACGTATGTTAGATTTCTTGCCTTTTGCACAGATAACGATTACAAAATGCAACATCTAGCATCTAAGATGATCCAGAATAATTCTAAAAATATAATTCGAGATCAGTCACCTCTACGCATTTGGATATATGTAGGGCACAACTCCAGCCAAAGAAAAGTCTCGGTGCTCATCGAGACGAATTTTTATTCATACATTTGAAATGAATATGTATTAATACTATATCGCATACATTTCGCCGAGCACCTTAGTGTCAGCTTGGTAACAAATTTGACACGCGTACGTATGCGTTTTATAACATTTGGCCATTGCATACAAAAATAATTACATAATTTATGCTAAGTAAAAAGGACTGTATATAATATAGAAATATACCATATTTAATTAGTTGGTATTTACATAGTAAATGTTACGTTGGAAGCATTGACGCCATTACTTGCTGGCTTTGTGTATTTGCACAATTATATTGTTTGTCATACAGTATTTCGCGGCAAATTATATCTCGGCTCATGTCTAGGAAGCGTGAAGGCCAGGGCTTTATACTGTTTCTTATAATGCAGAGACATGAAACATATAATGATATGCACGACTATAAAAATTCGGTCGCTCGCAAGCATAAGGAGATAAAACTATTAAGTTCTATTGTTGTTTTAATATATACGTGGTGTTATTTCTTTAGCGAACACTTGCTGATGGATCGGATATGATTTTATAGATTTTTTAATACAAAAATCTACCCTAAAAAGATTCGGGAAATCTAAACTCTAAAGTCGACATAGATTTTTCTGAAATAATTGTTAATGATTATTAAAATTACGAAATTATAGACATTTACTAAAAAATATTTTCGTATATTCGTCGAATTTTCTGATTTTCCGGTTCATTATTGAAATAATATGTATGATAGAAAACCAGAATATATGAACATTGAACCGGCTGTAGACACTAAATTAAGTTTGTATTGTTTAGAATAAGTTAAATTGTAATACCTTTAGTATGTTGTTTGGAACTGGAATAATAATTTGGAAAAAAAAGAAAATTCAAATAAACGTTGGCGGATTTTTGAATGTTCTATAGGTGAGACTGGCTACCAACATTGGCTGTATCAAAATGCATAAGTGTGAGTGAAAATACACGTCTGTGTGGTCACTTCCCTCTCCAATCCTTCACTTTCTTGATTAGATTTTACTGATATTCCTAGAAGACCAAATATGTATAGATAGGTTCTGTTGACGCATATAATGTGCTTTCATATTGCAAATAATTGTACGTCAAACAATGATATCAAATCATAGACAACTTTGGTTCAACGTTTCTATCAAAATATAATTTTATTATATTACATTATATTTAAAATAGTTGTTTTAAAACTAAAGCTGAACTCTTAACTCTGGCATATTTGAAACGCATTCATCTCATTTTCCCGCATTTCCGACGTAATATGTGGTTGAAGCTATTTTCAGTGGCAGTAATAGCAAAGTGTTTTTCCATACCAATTTTGAAACCATCGTTAATTTTTAATAGTTTCCGACTCGGCGCATCGACGTCAGTCACAGTTAGCAATACTGATTACTGACGTTTTATTTCCAAACATTATTAGTTTTAAACTACCTACACGTCGTTTAATGTCCTAATAATTTTATATCAGGAGTTTTTCAATGTATTAGATAAAACCGAACATAACTTTATAGAATTGTTCTGTAATAATGTATCGCTCTAGCTTGTTTGATTCAATTTAATATTTATATTAGCATATTATTATTAATTAATAACATACGGTCACGTGTTAAAAAAAAATTGCGAAATGCCCGAGGCGCGAAATGGTACCGAGCTGGGTGGGTCGCAGCAGCGGCGTGACAAGCATCCGGCAATGTCACATTAATATTCACATTTCACAGAATTTGTTTTTAAACTTTTCTAACTCCCAACTTGTTTAATTGAAGGAGGTTGATCATGAAATAGAAAGCGATGACGACTTGTTTTTCTATAGATCTATGTTAAGATTTATCTAAGTTAAAAGCCCACGTAAGAGCATTGCAAATATTCGTATAAGCGTGCAATGTCTGTATTGAAATCTGCAATTATTCACGTACGTAATCGTTTTTCTTTTAAAAGGTAATGATACCCACATAATAAAAATACCTCGCAATGTTTAACAAATTGCTAAGGACTTTGAAGGCTCTACTACCCTTATTGATTAAACTCTCTGGGTCATGTTTGTCATCTTCATAAACAAATTATTGTCTTCAATTACCAGCAATTACATGTTATATTATTGAATTAATGGTTCTAGATGAAATAATTGTTGTGTAAACAACTTAGGTTAAACTATAAGATATTACTCGTTAATAGCTAGCATTAAATAGACAAGTATTGAAGTAATTTATTGAGAAGATATTATTGTGTTATTTACAGCTATTACACAAAGAAAACAAAGCTAACAATTATGATAATAATGTTGAAATTTGAAAATAAATTTTATAAGTGCCTTTATGAAATAAACATATTATTATGGTTATTACAGCACCATTAGGAATGTTGCGCCGTGGCGTCGTATCGTGATTAGCAATGATAATTTTACTCCCATCGTTATGTCAGCAATGATTCCATGTTTTCTGATTTGATTGAATGTTAAACGATGTGCTAATGCGTTCATAAAAATTTTATCATTACCACACGCCACCATTGCTAAGGATATGGAAACTTTATGAACGGAAACATTTAATCACCTTTTTATACGTGACTTTCTTGATCGATCTCCCTTAGTTACATTATCAAAATATTTGTAATAGAATCATTTATAATATTTTCCACTGCGAATGATCGATGATCGAATGGCCTCACTAAATGTATTTTCATTCTTGTTTCAGATGCGTGCTTGCGATGTCAAGGAGAGAGCAAGAAGGACTCGTATGGGAAACAGGATTGCGTCGTCGTTTGGGGAGAGTGCAATCATAGTTTTCATTTTTGCTGCATGTCTCTGTGGGTAAAACAAAATAACCGGTGCCCTCTTTGTCAGCAAGAATGGTCCATACAAAGAATGGGCAAATAAGGAGATACTCGATTCACAACTCCGTAATATTGATACTTCAAAAAACGATAAACATTTTTCCACTTTGTATTTAGATGAAAATAAATTATGTATCTTATAAGCGTGGTATTATTTTTATTACATTTATGAATAAAATAAATCACACCTAAATAGCATATTTATACGAATAAAAGAATTAAATTTATTTTCTAAAACAGTAATGACCGTGCTGAGGCAGTGGGGTAAAAATATGTAGTTTTTACATTGGTAAAGCACTCTAAGACCCTTTGGTGTAACACGGGTCTATTTATAAACGAATACAGTTTGTTCCCCGCATTTACCTGGCTCTAATGAGTTAACAGTTTAATGCACGAAGACGACCCGCGATGCCTAATGATTCTAGCCCGTCTAGAGTCTAGACTTCAGATGTAAAGAATGTGGTTATGTGAGCCTAAAATAGCTAGGTGCTTCATTACACGCGGCTTGTTTAAATGACAGTGAATAATCTGATTTATTTTGTATAATGTTCGTACGTGGTTAATTGTGTGCTCATGAAATTTGCCAATGTAGATAAGGCTAAAACACGTGATAGTCGGGCTGAAAGGGTGTTTGGATAATCGATCGTCGGGATATCAGTACTAATCTACTACTATCGTACTATAAATATAACAATACTATTTCTAAGCGACGGCCAATATTTTAATATGAATATACTACATAATAGTCACTAATAAATCACGGAAAACTAAATAGTAGGTAATTAATCATGATTAGTGTGAAATAAATAACTGTACATGACTGCAAATGTTTGTTTTCAGATAATTGAAAGCTCGATAAACATGTCGTCTATTTTCCATTTTTAACCTTATTGAAATCTCACGTGTAATTTGCAATTTTTATCCACGTTTTTGTGTGACAGGAAGATCGACGGACTGTGACTGAATAGTTACAAAAATAAATAAATAAATATTCCTGGACATTTAACACAACATCATCTAGTCCCCAACTAAGCAAAGCTTGTACTGTGAAAACTAAATAACTGATAGACATATTTAAACATACCTTTTTTTGTAAAAGCATACATACTATAGATAAATGAACACCCAGACAGAAGAAAATTACTATGTTGATCATATGTTAATTTTCTACTCCTGGAAATCGAACCCACACCCTCCGGCGTAATAGACTATAGCTGTATCCACTGCGCTAAATGGGTCGTTAATGGGAAGTTTCACTAGTTTAGTTAGTAAGTTTTTTCCACTCGTGGTTGTAAACGCGAGTACATACTGTAAAAAACAGAATTTTTTACTAATAAAATATTTAAACGAGCATTAAAGGCGATGCTTATGATCAAACGCCAACGCTCACAGTATTCGGGTGAGATTGGTAACCGAAAGATGGATTTGTGTACTTGCACTACACAAAGATCGATCAAACGCCCTAGGCCCTCTATGAACGAAGTGACTTCCCTTTAACAGACACTAAGTAAATGACAGTGGACACTTATATTACCATAATTGAATTAGAACTTCAGATCAGAAAAAAAAACTAAGTAATCTTCGAGGCCATTTTAGATTAAAGCTTTTATTTAAAAATAAATAATGTAATATCAATATATTTCCCATTATCATTGCGTTTGGTAAAACATAGACTAAACACTATATTTTTTCAACTAATTGCCGTAATCCAGTAACGAAGTTTAACTCTTTAATTGTTTAATCTTTAACGAATGAAACTACGATTGCAATCACTATTGACTGTAAAGAGAAAAGGATTTTATTCGATCTCATTTTAAATATTTTTTAAGGTACAAATTTAAAATTGGTAGAGCCGTCAAAAGACAACGGTTAATTTTTTCAGTATAAAAAAGTACAAAAACGTTAATCACACAATCAAGTGTGATTAAAGTTAGTAATCCACATTAGGCATTTTTGTTCTTTTAAAAAATACACGGCCGATTCTAGGTAGAAATTATGAATAAAGTTTTATAGATACATTTTAAATCATGTGCGCATTTTCGAAATTACATTTATTATAATCAGGTGATAAAAAATTAAAATGTTGCTGACATGCAATGAGTCAGTAAAATTGATGTCGCTTATTAAGTTCTACGTCTTCCGAATATTTTTTACTTCATGTGTTTTTTCAAGTTATTATATTATATTAACACATTCAATATTTAAAATGACAAAGCAATTTACAAATCATTTCATCATGTTTAAAACAACTGTTATTTTTTTTTCAGTAGAATTTTTAAGCTTCTGACTAAGTTTTTGCACATTAGTTGGTTTTCTCCTTTTTTTGGTCGGTCTTAGAATGTCTTCAGTAAAAATTCTAAAATCATGATCTACCTAGTTGTGAATCGCAAATTTTCTTAAGCATAAGATTATAAGAATTTAATTCGTTCTTAACGCGAAATTCTCAATTCAGACCGCGGCCATTAGTGTCTTTATATCTGAGTCTTAATCATTATCATTGCAAATGTTTTCTACACGAAAATGATACTATTTCATTACATGTAGCTGTAAAAATAATGTACTTAAGAAGAAAAGGGTTTTTGAAAATCTTTGAAATAAATTCTTTTGGTTCGAGTATTTTTCCGACCTCATTCATAGTTTCGTGTTTTGCGTATGAACTGTAGGGAGAGCTCATTATCCTTAAATTTTCGTTTTTTCTCGAGTTATGTTCAAAATGTGTGTTCATAGTGGTAAACCCACGCTATAATATAATTATAATGCGAATCTTAAAGGATGCCATAGCGGAACTATAAATTAATAGAATTAATAGTTTACCCAACTAATTATTATGTTCAGAATCTGGGTTAATTTTCCCTTATAATATATTGTGATTTCATTTATGAATTTAATTACGGCTCATTACGTCAAGCATTTAAATAATATTAATTTACAGTCAGATTGTTTTCATCGGATTCGATATACGACTGCATCATTTTTAATTACTTTCTACGTACCTATCATATCGTACATCATATCATTTTATCCCCGACGGGCTATAAAAACCTATTTATTGCAGTAAATGGAACCTCTTGCAATAATTTCATTTACCACTGTGGTTCCAAAATGACTTGCAGTAGCTTTATACATATTAGTTGCTTTATACATATAGTAAATAAATAGCATTTATGTAGTTACTAGTTCCTTATACAAAAAATTGTATTTAGAATTGTAGATTAATGTTATTTATATGAAAAATCCTTTGTGTTACTTACTATTCCTACGAAAAATTCCCTGAAGTTATGGTGCATTGCATCTCCTATAAAATTTGGAATTGACACAAGCGAGATTTCCTTAGCGCGCTGGCAATATGTACATTCTAGAACTTCATATTTAACATGCAACAAAGAGATAACCCTGCGCAGAAGTGACAAGTCGATTGTGAGGATGTATGAATATTCATAGATTATAGTCTTCAATTCCTGTATGTCGCATATACGCAGTAGACGAGAATGTGAAGTATTAGATTTTATTAATTACAGATGCATTATTATACAATGGATATTTGTTTATTAATCTGCGCATTACGGAATTTTACTCTAGGGACTTGTTTAAGCCTCATTACTATACATTATATGTACGCGACTTATGGAAAAATCCTAAGAGTCAATTTATGTAAGCAATTGATAGACGCAATGTCATATTAATTTGGACTCTTGTATTGATTCGCATTTTCAAACTATGTTGCGACATTTATAGACCGATTCGTTAAATACGTTTTTGAGGGAAAAATAGTCCCAAGAACTAAAATGGTTTAGAGCATGTTTATGTAAATTATAAAGATTGTTACCTCAATTGAACAATGTTATTTAAACACAATATGACGTACTTAGAGAAAGATGATAAAAATCTTGAACGTAATAAAAAGTAAATATTTTCTCCAAAAATATCCTAACTAATGTTGTACCTACTAAGATTTTACCTATTATGCTAGTATGTAGCTGATAACATTCACAGGAAGTAGATAAATCTAAGCGGTATATTATCAAAAAAATCATATCACTTGATTCCTGCCACGACAGATATGAATGAAGTCACATATAATAATGCATTTGTGGTATTATTTCATACACGTGGACGGCTTCTCCTTTGCTAAAATATTCTAACATTATCCAATCCCTCTTTCGCAGGCTGGTAAAGCGCCTGCGAGTTGCAAGGTGTACTGTGGGTATTATGAGGGATCATTGGGTATTATGAATAAAAAATCACTCTGTATATACCCTACTGTCATGAATTTTTACATTCACATTTTTTTTTTTGTCAGTGCGGGCAAGCGGAGCATGCGGTTCACCTGATGTTAAGTGACTGACCGCTGCCCATGAACTTCTACAACAGCAGAATGTCGCAGATGCCTTGCCGGCTTTAAAGAAGGGGAGAGAATATGGAGAGTATTAATGATGGGAAATTGGGAGGGAAATAGAACAGGATGCGGGAGGAATGGGAAGGGAATACAGGCCTCCAGGCACCAGCTCACCGTACGAAACACAGTGCAATACTGCTTCACGCGGATCTTCTGCTGGGGGTGGTGCTTACTGTCCCACTCTTTTATTGCTGAAGATGTCATGCAGCAGAAAAACCCTCTGTCGCCTCTTACGACATTCACGGGTAGAAATGGGTTGGCGACACATGTATTCGAACCCGTCGCCGCACGGGTAAATAAAATAAAATAAAAACCTTTTCGTTCAGAGTGGATGGGGCATTTGACTTAACACCTTAAATTTCGCAAAAGGGGAACAATGACTTTAAAGCTTTTTAAAATGAAAAGTAAAAAACCCAAGATATTCTTAAAGGTGTATCAAAAGAATGCTCTTCGAGGGTAACTAAAATTTTAAACAACGTCGTTTCCACTCTTGTCAAACTCTAGGCTAAGTATAAAAAAATCCGGTTTTTTTCTATCAAGGTTTCATTGTTTCACGACAGACGATACGATGATAATATGGGTGATGCAGCGTGATAACAATATCGTCAAGTACTGTATAACTTGTGATACATTATCTGCTTTTGCATTCTCTTGACCTAAAACCCAAATCTTTATTGTAAAGCTACAAGAAATACTATCGTTTTTTAATGATAACTAAATATAATAAAATGTACAGTGCTGACTTAAGTGTCACATGACACATCTACAGTTAAAATATTATCTACACTAATATTAAAAAAAATTTTTGTTGATTGTAATGAATAGGCTCAAAAACTACTGGACCGATTTAAAAAATTCTTTCACCGTTTGAAAGCTACATTATCCACTAGTAACATACACAATATTATAGAAGTTTTAACATTATGCTATGGGAGCGAAGCCGCGTGGAACACCTAGTATAGTATAAATATTATGAACTAAACACCAAGATATAAATCTCTTGTTTCCGTGAATGATTATTATGATAAAAAATAAAAAATCGTGAATGAGGAAAACTAAACTATTATAAGTACATTTATAATTTTTTCAAATCAAATTTGCAAGTCAGTGTTCAAACAAATATGATGTTTGAAAACGTGATAAGTACATTTTTTCATTCATATGTCATTGTGTGTGTACTGCACACATTTTCAGATACGTGATAAACATCAATAATTACCAACGTAGATTAAGGATTGTTAATTATAATATTTCTATTAGGATAAGCTAATTTTTATTATTTTTTGATGTTTATTACATTTGCCGTGTAATAGTATCGTAACTTATCATTACAATGTATACGAGTAATATATGAATATTACAAAGTTGTTAAAAAACAATGTCCTATTATTTGTTCATGAAATGCAGAAATAGTTAACTCAAGATATGTAGATATTGAAACTAAGTATTTGTCTTATGTAAACATTATTATTTCCATCTTTTATTGAAATTTTAGATAGGAACGCACATTTTAAATGAAATCTCTAAATTGAAACTTTAAATAAACATCATAGGTAATTATGAAAATTTTAAATTTCAAGACTTACGGGTAAGGAAATTGTTTTATGTATATATACACAATTTTCCTCAGCAAAATCATGTTTTTTTGAGAGGTCAAATCCAGATAAATAAACTCAAGAATGTATTATATAATTTTACAAATGCAAAAGACTAAGAGAATATTTGAATGGAATGTTATTTGTTACCCAATTACTCTTCTACTTTCCGGGCTTATTAAATCTAAACAAAACACGTTTAAAGTGACGCTCAATAGTTTGTGATAAACACAGAATTATAATAATATACACATAAATAAAACTTAATTAAATACTTATATTTAATATCATGACATAAATGAATAAGTTTATGTTAGCAATTTTATACTTATTGCAGATGCTAAAGTGAAACCTGTTTGTATGCGTCTCAATAATGCATTTTTAATGAACAATCGGTGATACAGGTTTCAAAATTATTTTACTTTTTTACTTAAGCATAATGACAATCATAGGCATTATGGCATATTATTGGGCAGCCGATAAAATGTGGGAAACTAGGTCAGTAACGTTTTAGGACCATTTGCTTTTTCCTTGTTTTAAAAGCGGACTGCGATAAAACTAACAATAGGTTTATAAATTAAATTTATTTTGTAAATTTTAAATAATATTATAATAACGACAATGTAGATCATAATCGTTCGCGGAACACGTCTTCATATTTGTCTTTGTCTGGGTATTTTCCTCCACGTTCCATTAAAATTTCCTGCAATTTAAAAAAAAATAAATCATGTACTCGTTGGTATTCGTCTTTCTGCCTCACTTGCTCACCGTGGCTGTCGTAAAAGGCGGCAGACGATAATTCTGCTGCATACTATCTCCAGTAATAAAAAGTGGGAGCGGAGCATTGCACGATTGGGCCAAGCTCGCACCGGTGAAATCACCATCTAACAGAAGACCGGCGTGAAGCAGTATTGCACTGTAATTCACACGGTGAGTGGGTGCCCGGAGACCTGTATTCCCATCCCATTCTTCTTCCGTCCTTTTCTACTCATCTCCCGACTTCTTATCATTAATCCTCACCTTATCCCCTCCTATTCTTTCAAGCCGGCAAGGCATGCGACACTTTGATGTTGTAGATGCTCATGAGCTGCGGTCAGTCAATTAACATCAAATGAACCACATGCTCCGATTGCCTGCTATAGTATAAAAATTCCTTTAAGTTGTACCAGCAGAGTTTTAATTATAACTGGCCAGTTAATTGTTATATATTTTGGACTGTTTAACAATCTAGCATTCAGATCATGTAAACTGAAATCTAGGTCCATAGGCAATAACTGTAAAGGATGTAGGTCATCTGCAACAACGGTTTGTGGCGCCAGACATATTAACAGGTTGAAAGATAACATATCGCGGGATACAAAACAAGATATGCATAAAATCGATTAAGGCATACTTTTATTGTGAAAGTGTAAAAATTATTATCCCATGTTGTTAAAATAAGAATTTTTGTTATAACATTATTGTGTATTTTACTTTATTGAAATTGAAATATTTCTTTAACTTTATGTTTAATTTGATATCAAATTTAAAAACAATGCATTGAACTGGCAAACAAAATCAAAGTTATAGGTTCTACCTCATCTTTTTAAATTTCAGTCTAAGAAGATACTGCATACATTTTTTACAATTTTACCTATTTTACAACAAATAAAACAATTTATAAAATCAGGTTGGACGAAAAATATTAATTTTGAATCTACTTAAACCAAAATTTCTATAATTTTTTTGTTCCAATCTTATCCCAAGTAAAATATATCTTATCAAATTAGTATTAAACAGTAATTCGTAAGCCTATTATCGTTTTAAACAGAATCTTTATTGGAATAACAGCGCAGCCTGCATAAACTTATGGGATTCTTTCAGGGCCTCTTATTCTACTAGTCTTTTTGTAACTTCCAAAATTTACCTAATACTTTAAACTCTAACCTAACAATGATGCAATAGTCTCCTTATACTACGTAATAAACTCGTTGTTTTCATATCATTGTTTTATCACAGGGACTTAAAACGTGCATTATTTCGTTCGAGGTACACAGACACGTTTCGCCACACCCGGCCAGGCCTCCGGTGGCGACCAATCACAGCGCACAACGCTAACTGTAATCTTAACTTTCAATGCATCGGACTATAGTCAGCCTTGGATACAAGTAATTATTGCGTCAGCCGATGTCTATCAAACGTTAGGCACAATCATGATATCATATTCCTGCAAATATCTTGCGACATATTTATTTTTATAGTACCTATACTTACCTGAAATTCATATAACGTCCTGTGCGATTATGGCAAACATCGTACCGAGTCGTTAAGGCACGTTTTAAAAAGGTCTAGGAATGTAGATAATTCTTTCAATTATATCACGTAGGTACGTTAATATAAATCTTGTATCATATCATAATAAAGTTTATTTAATACGTCAAATGTACCAACAGTTAGTATTTAAACATAAATGTTATAGTAATTTTGTAAAAAGAAAGGAAACTAACCAGTATACCAGGACCATATTGATGTATTTATTTTTTAATTAAAGCATTAAAAAAATTTTAACAAATATATTCTAAAAATGTTTACTGTTTCATTTACTTAAATATAAGAACTAATTAAAATATAATGGTGACTAAAGCCTTGTAAAACATTCACTAAAATAGCAATGCCTAAATGTATTATAACCTTCGCAGACTTTAATTATAATTCATTATCAGACAAAGAAAAAACTACACTTCATAAGAACATTGTAAGTAGTAAAAATTTGCTAAGAATGTGTACTTTTAGAATAGCAAATAAAGAAAAAAGCGAGGAATAACTTATGGTGTACGCTCTTGTTTAAAAAAATTATAATAAATGGATCGAAACAATGTTTGGCGATATGTGGACTTCAAGTTTTAAGTATTTATCCTTTGTTGCTCTATTGTGTAATTAAACATTTTTTTGTCTATATATTCGCTATTCGAGTAGTTATGCGTGTACAATAAAAAAATTTAAAGAGACCTTAAACATCATGATACCAAAAAGCAACATGACATTCTTTTGTTATGTACCTTGACCTATGACCTTAAATATTTTTAGTAGACGTGACCTTTAATATTCTTTTAGAATCGTCACTCAAGAGGGAATTATAGTCAATGTTTGTATCTTAAAGGCAACATAATGGGCCATCCTATTATGTCCCTTTACTTAAAATAATAGACAATGAAGAAATTTTCTCTTATTTAATAACAGAATAACTCACAAGACAATCATTATTATCAATCGATACTTAAATTGTGAGTTCCCTGTTTGTGAGAGATGAAAATAAACTTCAACAGGAATGGGATACATGCAATTATGTCTGTTTGTGTATCCCGGAACCATATATTGCGAAGTTTCTAGCGAGAGCAAATTATTAGGCAATTAAAGGCAACCAATATCGAACGAAGATCAAGGCAATCTATCTATTTATTATAGCCGGATTCGACGAATATTCTCTCGAGCTCAGACAAACCAAACTTCCTAGAATTTTGCACAGCGTTCTCTACTTTACGTGTCCCTCTTAAAGTAATTTCTTGAACATGTATTCTAGTTACAATATGTTATTTATATTGCACGATCACTATTTTATAAATAGTTTATTTTGAAGGACTTAAATACTTTGTAATACATAAGTAGTTTGCATAATATTAGGAGAGAGTCGTCTCGATGAATCTCGTGTTTTAAAAATATTTTTCATCCTCGACTTGAACTCCATTTGTTAGTAATTTTCCACTCAGCGAGCGCATTATAAGTGGATGTTTATGAAATGGAACACCCAAATGCATTGTAATATCCACATTCTATATTCGCGAATCAGCGCGTACGTCTGACTCCAGAAAATTCCACGCCCGGTACATATGTTTAACAAATAATGCAAAATATAAGATCGTTCATAACTATCATTCAAGAAGGGGTATTGAGATAATAACGAGGCTTTTATAACATCGACGAATACGCAAGTATTTTGATAAGCATTTTTGTTGAACTAGGACACACAAGATAGTTGATTAAGCTAGAAGATCGTTTATTTCCAGGGATTTTGTGACACAATGAGTCTCAAATACTTTGTCATGTAAATCACTTTACTTTTTAGTAGAAAGTATAAGGATAGCAGGCATTAATTTTAAACGAATGTTTGTTGTATGACACAGAGTTAGAATTTAATTAATATCTTTGACTCGAATTGTTCCTTTTATTATTACCAGTCCGTTCTAGATATACGCGCTTGAACTGCTTGAAACCATGTTTTCGAATTATCGCCATCTAACCACCTATATATAAATAAGTGTAGTCTAGTGACTAGTACTCTATCGTAAAGCTATATTTAGTGTAATAGTTAACTATTCCACAACATATAGGATAGTGGCTAGGGTAACTATATAATGATTATCTAACATTTTTAAAAGTAGGTAGAGAATAATTGAACAGATAAATAGATGTAAATATACGGTAATACAATTTTTTATTTATTCGTTCATTTTATTGCAATCATAAGTTTGCGTTATTATTTCTAATATGACAGCGGTATTCCATTAGGATATCATTGATTCTATGAATAACATTATGTAATAAAGATGGTGCAACTTATTGTCAACAAACGAATAAACAACTCCCAAGGTAAAACCTTATTATATGCTGTCCAGAATTCCTTTGGGTACATAGATCCATAGTGTATTAGGATTCCACATAAAGATAATTGTGGTAATAAAATTAGAATTACAAATAAGAGAGCAGCTATAATGCTTATAGTGCATACTGCAGATAACTGCGCAATTAACCATGGTACATATTTATATAATCTTTAAAACAATCAATATTTAATCTTCATAATATTTATTACCGTGCGGTTATCGTATTTAATATCATTATTGTCGTTGATATCATATTTCTTATAATAGGCGTAGTAGATTGACTCAGTAGCTTAAATAACTGCAATTTGAATTTGGAACAGAAAGTTCCACATTCAGGGCGCACCAAAAATATACAAGTAACATTTAAATATATTTATGAAAATTCATTTTAATGCTTATAATAACAAATAAATTTTAAATATGTGCAGTTATTTCAACGGTACAGGTCAATGGTTTTGATTTTGATATTTTGTGCAAAGTTTAAGTTTATTAAACTACTTGTGCATTAAAACGGAAACTTAAAATATTATGCATATTTTTATCGAGTAGTTATTTGGTATATTCTTGCAAAGACATTATAATATAATATTTGGTATAATTGCATTCCTCTAAAAACATGTGCTGATGTACAAAATATATTAAAATTCTAACTTTGAAAATCCAAAGACTGTTAACATTCCTTAAAGGAAATTTTTGTTATCAGTAATTTCTTTTTTGAATTTTCGTTTGCAAGGTAGTACATTGCTCTCGTGAAGAGTCAAAGTCCTCCATTTAATTTTTATTAATATAATAACTTATACAAAAACATGGGTAAGATATTGACTTAACATGGACTTAATACAGGAAATAGAAAATACATAAAAAAAATTACTTACTTAAGGCGGGTTAAACCTACCTATTTTATACAATCTGAGTTATTATGTACAGTTTTCTATACTAATTGGGAAATTACATGTAATAAATTAAATAAACCAAATTTAATATAAGGAAAGTATTATAAAACATACTCATATATTTTATAATCTGAACAAGACATTCACATTAATTTACATTGAATAAGAATAACGAATTATGTTACCCCAAATAACGCGTGATAAGTAGCTTCACTTACGTACCTAGTCACATTTTCTTAGATTAGCAAGTAAAATCACATTTGACGTAGACTTTCGTAACCTTTGCTGTTGAATAGTTGCTTTCAATTGGGTTAACAAAACATTTCTTCTGATTTGCATAATGTATAAGAGAAAATTGAAATTTTTACCTACATTCTTGCATCGTTGGTCAACTTTTTGTTTGATTATAGTTTGAGTATAGTTTTTGAATTAAAATAGCATCAGTGAGGGATAGGGAGAATGAATGAAAGGAGGTGTGACGAGGTTGTTGACATTGCTGTTGTGAAAGTTTAACTTTACTTGATACTCGAGATATTAATAGTAGCGCTGTTCACATAACACACCCGACTCATAGACTCGCGTTGAGCAGGTACCACTATGCTGCCATTTGGCAAGTATGGCGACGATTGCATCACAATTTCATTTCACTAGGCATCAAAGACAATGACCTGTAAATGTGTCATTAATTATTATTTATACACATTAAATGCATATTTTCACTGATCCCTGATTTGGATAGGAATTATAAAATTTTGTTATTGTTACGTAATTAATATGTAAGTAATTAGATTTTAATTTAATTCATTCGTCCACCGGATTCTATCCAAGATATTTCCAATACATTGAATATTCATTGGTGAATTTATCGTGTACTGTATAAGAGAAATTAAGTCAGATTGATTAAGTCATTTCTTTTTTACAAACCAGTGGAAGAAAAAACAAAAAGATCAATGATTAAACGGTTTTTCAGAAAATTCAAAGAACATATTGCATGTGCTTTTATCAACTGTAAAAAAATACATTCGTATAAATTGGCAATTAATTTTTATCTATTCGTTGGAATACCTACGTTTGTTACTATGTTATTTTATATGTTAACCTGTTTTTGTATTTTCATATATCTACTGTTTTTTCCAGCTGTGACGCACACTGCCTGTGGCAGCCGTTGATTGGTGGACTTCACCAAGCCCCCACACGTCATTTGATATATCACATACCCACAATAACTCGTGACTACAATAATTGTACTACGAATTTCATAATTAGTTCATCACCATGATATTTCAAATTCTTATCTACTATTTGTACATTATGAGTCACTACATGTGCCACTCGAATTCCTTTTCAAAAGGTTCAAAACATATTGCATCACCAAATTTATCGTTTATTACATACTAGCTGTCCGTACGCCTTCGTTATTTCGTTATTATGTTATATACCCAAAAATATAGCCTAGCAAAGTGAAGATGCGATTTTCTAATGATGAGATGATTTTTGTATGAAGACATTACAAACAATACAAAAAAACACGAACGTTTTCTCATTATAATACTGGTATATATATTACATTATCTTAAATTATGCTACGTCAAAATGTCATTCTTTTAATTAAAGACGTGTGTTAAATTAATTTGCTTTGAACAAGAGTTTCAGTGGCTACAGACACGTGATCTCCACTCGGCCTTCACGATAATTATCGAAAGGCATGAAGAAGGAAACAAGGCATGTGTGGGTGTGTCCATTAACCGCAAGCAATACGTCATAATATATATTTTTTTCAACCGCATTTGTAATTCCAATGTTTATTCCATAATAGGAAAACACAATTATCCCCATGAAGCGTTGAACGTGATTATTTAACATAATAATATGCTAGTAAATCAAAAAATGTATAAGAGATGACTGGAATGCAGGTAGGCAAGAAGAAGCTGTTTATTTTGAAAATCAGTTTTGTATAGATATATTAGATGCAAGATTATGATTGTTATAATCCATAATTATTTTTCGTTTCAGATGATATTTTTACAGATAAACAAAGGGCGTAACTTATACGTAAAAATATTTTTGTTCCTTTAATAAAATAATTAATCAAACGTCGTTCACTAATCGTGTGTTAATAAATGGACGTATATTAAATATTTACTTCAGTTTTACTCTTATCTTTAAAAATGTCATAGTAATTTAAAGTCCTATTAAGTCAGTTCCGTTTCAGTAATTTTGAATCTACCTAATTAGTAACTTTTTTATACTCGTTGTTTAACATAATGGCCTTAAGTTTTTTATAATGCTAAGTTAGATGTTTGTACTAAACTTAGATTCGGTTTCATAAGGAAATACCAAAGCTGTATAAATAATGTTGACGTTTGAGTCGTTTGTGTGACGCGACTCACGCGCGCCAATAATTGTGGGGGTCAATTGGACCGAAAAGTTCACAAAAAAATGTAATTGACATTAATAAAGAATTATTATTGTTGGACTTCAACCGATCTGCGTCAACTGTTCTGTTGACGTCATTGATTCACCAATTATTGATGCAGCAAACCAACCAAGGCCAGACATTCCATCTAGGTACGCACCAGTCGTAATAAATGCCCATTCGACCAACTGATTGACCCTGAAAGGAAACCTAGGCAATATAGATTTCCTTACCCTTGCGTCATTCCAATTTCTAAGAGTATAGCAAAATTAATTATGAATGCTGCCGTGTTTTGCTTCCTATAACCTTCTCTTTGTACAGTAGGTATTGTAAAACTAATAAATACCAATTCCATTACCAATAAATTCATAAAAATACTTAAATACCTATATTTCATCAAAAATATAATGAAACATACATTAACAATTTCAAACTGTATGTCATAAATAGCTATTTGTTTAAATTCGCATAAAACACAAATTTGGGATCTACATTATAGATAGGAGAGATATCTAAGCGCGTCTAAAACTCTACATTATCAGTAAAGTTTAAAAATTGCATTTTTACGAATAGTATTTATGTTCTTCATAATTTACAAATATAAAAACAATTTTTACATGTATTAATCTTTCAATTCCCTACTGTAAACAATAATTTTTAATCATTTGTTTGAAAACGCACTCGCTTTGTGTACCAATTGTTAAATATGACCTCCAGGTTAAACACATGAATATCTCTAACTCATACAGGGGCATTTAGAAGGCGTGTTCGTGTACATGCAAGAAACTGGTTGTAATCATGCAGACAACTACAAGAAAATATTTGCGCGTGTATGCGTTACAAGAATGCGATTCGCTTGCAGTGCCACCTTCAAGTAATTTCCCCTCAATGTTGGAATTTTTTCAACTTTTAAAGTATTCTTGCGAGATAAAATTACATGATGGATTTTTAAATTAAAATGTTTGAAATTTTTAGCCTTTCAAAATGTTCCCATACAAATAACAAATGAACGGACCTCGAAGTAAGCACGTCCTATTTCTTAAATAATTTCTATCAAAATGGAACGATGTTTTCCAATTATTAAAAAGTCTTTAAAGATTGATTAATATTGCCGTTGATATTATTTGCGATGAATAGCAAAATATCCAAATAACAGTGTGGTAACACCGTTCGTTTGAAAAGGCGCCAGTCGACACGTATGCAGTCACCTGACCGTCTCGACAAAGCCTGCAAAGCGAAATGCTCCTTCTGGCACGTACATAGAGCATTCCAATATGTACTGTAAAATTATATGGCTGAAAAGCATTTCGATGTGGGTGACATTATAATCTTCGCAATGTATTGAGTCTCTTGGTCAGGAATGACGACTTTCCAGTTAGGATTTGTGACTGTATGAAACAGACATCACTCCCCTATAAAAGGGGTTTTAATGACAGCTAAAAAATATGATAAATAGTTCTTAAATTGTAAATTGTAAGGTGAAACAATGTCTGATTAACAATATAGAGTTATATTTAAAGTATAGAGTCATTTAAATTTAAATATTCCATATTGTTTTCTAATTTAAATGCTCAATGCTATTTAATAGTATTGAGATAAAAATAACCGAATTCGGTCACAGCAGTTGTCATTCGTATGTGTGAAACGAAAATGTTTGGATAGCGATTAGTGTAGACTTAAGGTCATATTTGCAATGTCCACAAATACGACATTATAACATTTTAAATAAGTAGGTACTTATGACATTTTAGAAAGGTTATCTTCAGTTGCATCTAGGATTGACATAAAAATGATTATTTAGAGTAACAAAAATAACAAAAAGAGAAGATTGACCCCGACGTGATTTGAACACGCAACCTTCTGATCTGGAGTCAGACGCGCTACCGTTGCGCCACGGAGTCGGTGAGAATAAGATCCAAATTTAACGATATAGTGCTAGATTTGAAGAGAAATATATAATTAAAATGTTAATGAAAATAATTTATTTAAACTGTTTCTATAATAATAAAATAAAATTGAACAAGTATCAAATATAAAATATTGTAATAACTCAATAATGTTATAATCATTCGTGCCTACAACGCTATCTATGAGAAAACTTGTGAATGATTATACTCTGTGGGTCGCCATGACTCTAGCGCTAGCTCTAGTTCTGAAGTTAGTCGATAGATCAATCTAAAAACATTATGAATAAAGCCGTAACAGACACGTACATTTTATATGCAGGGAATTTTAAAATTTAAAAATATACATTAAATCCTTTGGAAATAAAAAATATGTAGGTAAGTTATTTTTAGCAAGTCGCTACATATAGAGAGACGGATTATTTTAAAATGATAATGATAATAACACATATTGTTAATTAATGAGGCAATAATTATTAAATTTTATAAAAACTTAAATATGTAGTTAATATAACTTTAATTATTGATTGAAAATATATTTCAACGTAAATAATAACGTATTAAACAATTTTGTTACACAATCATCAGCCCCTGTGGCCTAATGGATAAGGCATCGGCCTCCTAAGCCGGGGATTGTGGGTTCGAGTCCCACCAGGGGTAACTTAACATATCTTTTTCTTTTTCCATTATATACAGTTAAGTAAGGAACATATACTAGTAATAATGAACAAAATAAATATTTTAGGTTATATTATAATTTTTTATTAATTTTTTACAGATTAAAATTTAATACTTCTTCGTTTATTGTTCTTGCACTTATTTCAATAGCAGGTTGGCAGAATTTAAAACGCGCATAAATTATGAAAAAGTTTTATTAAACCAAATAATATAATAATGAGATCACGAGAGAAAGGCAGAGCACTTTCGAAATCGGCGCCGTCCTGACCGATGATCCCAACAGCGGCAAGCAGCGCAGCCCGGAATGCTGTACATAGTAACCCACTTGGTTCGGCAGCCGGCAATCGTTGTCTGCGAATAATTAACGGTCCCATATCACCTTTATTGGGTCAAATGATAAGCCCTACGAAATTATACTTTATTTTAAGAATTGTTATAATTCTCAATATAACTATAAACATAGTTATTGTGTTTGTTTTAACGCGAGTATTGACTAAATATACTTTTCATAGTTTTACTTGTAGGTGTAATAAACCACGTTATAAATCCTTTAAAAATTGATTATTATTTTTTATCAACTACAAACATAATTATATATTATGTAGTAAAGTATTGAGAGATTCGCGCCCTTATGATTCCTACATGACGCCTGAAACCCTTCAACATCCACGGTTTCTGAGGCTGTACTCTTAGCTAAATAGTTTCTCAAGGTTTTGTCTTGTTACTTTAACGAAACAATTTACACGTTAAGCCTTGAACGAATTAATTTTAAGCGGTTTTCTTATTAGATAGTCTTGAGTAACCAGAAAATGATACTTGACAGTTTTGAACTTTTGAATCAAAACAACATTGATATTTATGAAGTAAAGGGCAAAAACAAAATAATTTGTGTTCGTCTTTTGGCATTTGGAACGAGCACATTACTCTTCTATGAAAAATTATGATTTATATTGAAATAAAATACCTTTTTAAAGGATTTTAAACGCGGTTTATAACACCAACAAACCCAAGAATATACTAAGTAATAATTTATTTTGATACCTATTTTTTTATTTCATACTCATACATATGGATAATACAGAAAATCTTACGTGCACATAAATTCAAAGACGTTTGGGCCGTGACTAGAAAATGTGCTGGAGGGCAGAAATTCGGCGAAGGGCAAGGTTTGGTCAGATTGAACGTATACACTTCCCGCTCATTTATCGATTGACACGAGTGCGTCGTTTCTGCCCCACGCCACATGCACACCAGAATACGACCTTGGCCATCATTACGATACTAAAACAAAAACATGTTAATACATTTTTTGATACATTTAATCCTCTTTTTACCTATGCTAATATTTATAGACGTTAATGCTTTTTCAAATGCTAAAGTTCGAAAAGATCATTAGAAAGATAATTTATTTCTCTGTTCTTATGAAATTCCTCGTAATATTTTATAATCTTGCAACAGACTTAACTTCTAGTTCCTATGTAATTCGTTATTACATGTCGACAAACAAGTAATAAAATATTATAAAGACGACTATCTTTTGCATGTCGTTAGTACTCTTTGTTTTTTACTATGATTATTCTATACTAGCTTAAAATTCAACTTTTAAGACAGACACGATGAAAGGTCTAAAACATTAATTATAATTCCAATAACCGATTTTGGGAAACCCGAGCGAGTTTCAAGGTCGTCACAGCCGTCAACTGTTTTATAATACTTAAATGATTATAAAATATTACCTGTATATTAATACTCGATTGTTGTCTTAAATAAAATGGATGAATACGGTAGGATTGTTCTCGACCGGGCAACACATAGTCTTCGTATGGAACTTGGACGAAATCAGTGCCGTTGAAGGAACACTGAGGGCCCATTATTCTTGATGGAATTACGTTTTTCACTAAATAAGTACTGACTGCAGATGTTACGTCTACTATGGACGTTGATGTAACCTAAAGAATGGTAGAATTTATATGAGAATAGATTTTTAGGACTACAGGAATGAATGTATTTTAAATATAAAGACAAAGATTTCATTGTTTGGGTGGTTTTGATCGGTAATATTTTTTTCAGATATTTAACACAGGGTTATTTATTTCCAAACTAAACAAATTTTGAATGGAAATTAAACACCTGACAAACGTAATTTTATGCTTCATAAAATTAATCCGAATGTTAAAAAATTACAATGCTGCTCAAATAATAACTTTATATCTGAGGGATTGAATCTACGTTCCGTCGCAAAGAACATAAACTAATAGTCATAAATTTCATTTCAGAAACATGAATTTTTAATACTTATATATTTAGAAACATTTAAAAACAATGACATGCACATAGCATATCTAAAATTAGCCTGCCATAAATATTCGAACGACAAACAACGCCTCCGCAAACTTATACAAACCGTTAAAAATAGTTCCGAGTAATCCATATACTCATTGTTAATGTTTTTAAAATCGGACGTATTTTGCGCTGCGTAGGCGAAGTACACGTCAAAGAAACTCATACGCAACGAGCTCATGAGACTTCTAGATCTTTCCAATTCGTCTGAAGACAGTCTATCTGTTGGACTTATTACGAGCACGACTGTACTTGGATTTGCACTTTTCATATCCGATATGTCTTGAAGCGTTTGATTCCGCGTGTGTTGTATTACGGATGATATTACGTTTGGGAGATTTAACCGATTCGGCCCTGTAATTAAATTTATTTATTAATACCAAGCTTCATAAAGTTCCAATGAATTTTAAAATTATTGAAAATGATATCCGAATCCAGTCTATAAAGAATAAAATAAATAGTGGAACATTCTTGAGTTACACAAAGAGATAGAGAAAATACAAAGTACAAATGATATTAAACCACTTTTGAGTAACACAATTATCGTACATTCGTTAGTATAGTTGTTCAATGTGGTAAATACGCTGGTTAAATTATGTGACTTGGGTACGATCCATTCTCCCGTATTTCCATGTAGTAAGCCTATAGTGCTTTTGTGCATATTTATTTCGAGAACGCCTCCAATCCACCTTAAACAAAATAAATAAATATATTACAATATTTCAATACAAATGCAGAAAAATGTATGAAACTCACGACATAAATTGTTCTACTTGATATCCTCTCCAGGAACTGTCAGTGGCTACAATTAGATCCATGGTGGGAATATTTTGACTAGCCGAGCATTCCACATGGTACTGCCGTAATAACGATGCTGGAAATTATAAGATTTATAGAACTGCATCTTGATTTATTTTTAAAAGAAAACACTCCTCTTTTCCACAATTAATATTATTTATTTTCTGCATTATATCCATTATTTTTTAACAAATACTACCAGTTTATTTTATTATGGAACTTAGTGACGTGGATTTCTTTCATCAAGAGCTAACAATACAAAATATAAGTTAAATAATAAATGGAATGTACAATACACGGTTAAAGAAAAAATTGTATTAAATTGTTTTTGTTAAAGATACCGATTCAAAGAATGGCTCTTTGAATTTCATTTATCGATTAAAAAAATAATGCTTATAGGTGATTCACTATAGTTTTTTATTTAATCTATCTAATCTATCTAATCTATTCAAATAAAAACAGGACAATGATAGACAAGTGAAATGATAGCATGTAATACTACCCATTTCCTTTGAATCAAGATTCAACATTAGCATAACATTAATTTCATAATTATTTTAAAATAAATATATCAATTAGCTATAAATACTTAATATCAAGATAGAAAAACTATTAATACCTACAAAAACATTAATTTGTTTTACACTCAAAAAAGTTCATACAAATGTTCCAGAACAAACTCCATATAACTGTTATTCTACTTGCATTAATGAACTCTATTTATACTTACGAACATAATCCATGAACGCAGTGACTGCCGCCTCAGTGATTCTATTCATTTCATCGACCGGTATGTAAACAGTAATTTGCCGTAATGATAGCACATGAGCTAGTCTAGAGGTTTCCTTGAATAATTGCTCCCTATTCACGATATCGGAGAACAAGGCATGTCTGTTGCACGCCCGTACTTTGGGATCAAATGATACCCCCTCGTTGGAATAATACATCTCTATTATTTGCGATAATCGCAATGTTCGACGTTGTTCGGTCCATGATGGTACGTAGTTCGCTAAGATTAAACCTTAAAAATATCAAATACAATATTTTTGGCAGATATCTTTGTTTAAAACGCGTATTTACAAAGAATACTATAACTTGAGTTCTCACAACACACAGAGCCCTATAACCTATTGAGACAATACTTGAGTGGCGGTTTATCACTTTTAAAATGATTCTTATTATTTTTGGGTAAAGTCATTTCAAACGCATTGAAAAATGTCTTACTTCGCATAATATTACTACTTTACATACACAAGTATTGTTTGTGTATACGGGGACTAGTCACCTTATTGGTTGCTAAATCAATTTAGATGATACAGAATAAGAATACGAATAAAATGGCGTAGATAAAGTTAAAGAATTTTAAATAGGAGACTAGTTTCATTCTATGTCGACATGGATCTCGTTGATAATTCTATGTTATTATGTCGCAGTAAATTACAACACAGACTAGTTTCAGATTATAAGAAGCAATTATTTTAAATGTACAAATTACATCATTAGCCTTGTGCACTTACCGTCAATTCCCGCCAAAATTTCAGCATCTGTTATATGCCAGTCGGTAGATGAACTATTCTGCATAAACAAATACAAGTCTCTTGGCAAAAGAGTATCGTTCCATTTATTGTTTGTTCCAATTACTAAACGTTGAGGCGCCGCACCTACTCTCATCCCTTGATTTATTACCACTTCAGCCAAGTCTCCTGAAAAATGTAATAAAAAAACGTGTTAGAGACAATATACGCGGTAGTCACATTATTATTGATGAAAATTTTGTATCATTAACGAAAAATCACTGCTCATCAATGAGCCACATTATTAACAAAGTTGGTCGACGAATGTATATTTTTCTTATATTTTATTTTTTATGTTATTTTTTTTGACAATATTAGTTTTTTTTTAGAAAAATTTACACAAAAATTAAAAAAAAGAATAGTATTTTATGTTCCTAGACAAATTTGCTATATTTTTTTCTTATTGTAATGTAGATACAGGCGATTGTAAGATAGTGTTATTATTCTATGTTAGGTTATTGAAGAGATTTTTTTACTTATAACTGACCAATATGAAAATTATAATAAAGGGATATTTAATACGCCATCTATTCCCGTACTAAGCAAAAGCTTGCACGATGGAAATTAGTTAACTGATTGACATACATAAACATACTTTTAATTGTAATGTAAATAGCAGTAGTAAACGGATACCTGCCAATGTTGCAGCCCATACATTGCTTATATCTGCAGCAACACTACCACTCGGATCCTCTATATCATTTAGTCTTTCCAATTTGGAGTCCCATTCTTTTAAAGCCATATTAAGCAAAGACGATGGCACTTCTTCTCTGAATAAGTTTGCTTGTAATATATCGGTTACTAATACCCTTTGAACTTCCAAGGACGAAGCTACTGCTGCTATTAGGGTTCCAGGTGATATTGGACCCCAAGAGGTTTGGATTACGCCGTCTTCTATGGGACATCTGCTAGTTAATCTATTGGACATAAATAAACATTTTAAATATACATATTATCTAATTTAAAGGCAGCATTATTTAAAGTATTAAACATAAAATTTCATTTTAATTTAAAGTATTTAAGCAAAACAATATCAAATAACAATGTATAAGAATAAGATAAAATTTTTAATGATTTCACATCCATTGAATAGAAACAATCTCACCTATTTACACTTGAAGAAACGATATTTTGCCTCTGCTCAATGGATAATGGACATACTATATTCTCATCGCCTCTTTCCCACGGTCGTACCGTAGAACTTATAATCTTGTGAAACAAACATTTTTCCTCCATAGTAAAGAATTCATCCGCGTCAATTAGGTTTTGGCTGGGTAAGAATATCTCCATCAGCAATTTGAACTTATGGAACTGAAATGCAGAGGCTCTGTATGGTAGAACAAATTCGGTTTCTACAACATTTGCGGCCTTTTCTATGCCGTCAAGACGCAAACTGAAAAAAATATATAAGACAATGTAATTAATAGACATGTATTTAAAATAATTATAGATATTATAGATAGTTAATAATTTTATAACAATTATTATTTTTGAAGATCATTACACTCTGTATGTAAATAAACAAATATAATTGTGTAAGTATTAATTCTAATAAAATTATACCGATAGGCGATAGACCAATTAAAAAAAAATCTCATTTCGGCATTTATTTATTGTAAAGACATTAATAATACACATACAAACCTTCTTAATACAGCAGTACTAAACATTCTTAAATCAAGTTTTGTTTTCAGCTCCAAGCTCCTGGTTAGCGCGAGAAATACGTCTATCCTTCTGGGTGCTCCCAAATTTGGTCCTCCATTTTGGTAACATGGGAGTAAATATGTAGGTATACTAGGTAATATTTCTGCATATGTAACTGAATAAAAATAACTATATTATCATCATAAAAGATAATTCATTATAATAAGACATAAATGCATAAACAATGAGTCATTATAAAACTTAAACAATTATTCATTGTTATACTAGATCGAGTTTAATAATACTTAAAGTAATATTAAATTAGCAAATATTTGTATTTGAAAATAAAGAAGCAGAAATAAAGCAATGAACAAAAATTTTACAAAACTACTTCTATATGCTTAGTTTCCACACACAGCGGCAATCATTGTTGGTACTTACTGTAAATTGGCACAATGAATAAACACAGTATTTTCATAATTATTCACAATAAATACTCGTTATAATCACATTACTTGCTTAAAATACACAGCTTGGTATTATCGACGCGGGAGTGTTACTACAGATTCGTTAGATAAGATAATTTCGCTAGGTAAGTAGGGCGTTGAGTATGTGTATTAGGTCATACAATTAATGGGATCCTTTATTTCATACAAACAAAACAGAATCTGTAAAAATACTCTTTATTTTACAAAACCGTAAGAATTACTATTAACACAAAACATTTTGGTAAAGCAATACATAGTTCCATTTTAGTTTTGATTAAATCAAGTAATTTTTCTATAATTACTAAATCATTAAAATCCCTTCAAAGTCTCTGGGAATGTCAAACTGCTTAATTTATACAACAGATGAATCAATTCAATATTTTAGCAGGAAATACAACTAGCCTGTCGAAATTTGATAATAACCAGTAGAAATAACCCATCTAAAATTATGTAATTCTATATCTTATAAAATGCAAATCAATCTTTAATTAATAATTTATTTTCTAATATAAATACATTTGAAATGCAATCTAGTTGAAGAAATTATTATGTACATATAATTGAACTTTACAAATGTTAAACTTCTATTATAAATAAAATACATAATATTATACTTTCTTAAAATAATTTAACTTCTATTGTCAATTTATAATGCCTGTTAATTTCATAACAATATTTTCACACTCATTGGGTTTTCTATAAATTATAAATTAGTAAACTATTTTGACTCCTTAGAAGATGTTTTCGATTTCATTTGGTAAAAATATGTTTGAGTAATGTTCGCTTATATTATGGCACAAGCTTGACCATTATGTGATAAATCTTTAACAAATTCATAGTCTTTAATACAGCAATTTAATACATAGTAATATAATTTAACTTAAGACAACCTAAAAAATCTGCATGTGAAATTTATTCATAAAAAATATTAAATTCTATGTTTTATGTACTATGAAGGTTTTTACTGCATAAAGCATTAATGTACTTGTTGATTAAATGGTTTTTGAAATGCAAGATACAATTATATAAAAGACAAATAAATTAGCACATTGACATTAAAAATGAAAAATATACGCAACATTCATGAAACACTCTTCACACATAGTAATTAATGTATTTGTTCATTTAGTTATTAAAAATATTAAATCTCATAAGTTATCTCAACACCAACTTTGCAGGTTTGCCATCAAGTTGGCGGGATGAGCCGTGTTTAAGAGTAAATTCTCTTTTCAAGTATGCAAACATTAAATCTGTGATGAGGAATATTTGTGCAGTAGCAAAGGAGAGAGTAACACCAAAGAAAAAGTTGGCGTTTGCTGATCCTGAGTATATCCAGAGATGCCACACAGTAGGTCCAAGAGCAGATGTTATGATAAATGCACACCCGGCAATAAACTTCTGCTGCATAACTGGAAAAAGATTAAGTAATAGTTTTGAGAATATAGATATAATAAGAGTTAAATGTATATAAATTAGTTAGTCTTAGAGTCTTAAGCATTTTATTAGTATGCAGTCTAAAAATCTTCTATTATTTAAAAAAATCACTCTCAAGAAATACATAACTTAGGGCTCTATAACATAATAGAAGAGCGTGTGTTTCATTTATATAGCAACATTTTTTAAGGTTTGTATATCTATAAAGCCACAAAGCTCATTAGCTTCTGCCCATGGCTTCACTCGCATTAAATTCAGGGTATATAGGTCAATAAAAGATATGCTATCACTTAATCCAGCTAACACCATAATAGTCTATCTGTCAAAATTTGTTCTGTAGTTGCTTGATTATTCCAGAAATTGACTTGTGTTGTTGTATGATTGACACTCAAGCATCTAAAATTCTAAACATTTATAGTTATAATATGAGTAAGAAGTAGGAGTACTGTATTCACTTACATGTAAATAAATGCTTCCACATTGGTAAAAGTGCTAAATAGAATCCCACATCACCAATACAGGGGTAGGATCTGAATATTGTTGAGAGGGCAATAAGAACTGTAGCCAATAACACAGGCTCCTTCTTAAATCTTAGTGTTAACGGCACTACATATAAAATTAATGCATTTATTTGGAATGCACATACAAAAAGCAATCTGAAATGCTCAAACATTTCTGTGAAAAAATACCAAAACAATCCAATGTTCGGTTTGAGGTCTGGAACATTCAATCTGGAAAAATAATGTAACAGGGTCTAAATATCTAAATATATAAATCAAATAAATGAAAAATGCAATTAATATTAGAAATTTCATTAATATAAAATAACTTACATAAATCCATATGTGTTATGAACATAGCCATAAGAACCATCCATTATATATGCAGATATGAAGATCAAAAATCCCCAACATACAACAAAAACTAAAAGAGTTCTAATATATGAGCATTTATTGCACCCTTTGTTGGCATCTGCTAGCAGTATAGATATCGGTACAATTAGAGTAATGGGATACAGGGCTTGATGGGTAGCAAGAGCGATAAAAGAACATGCTAACAGTCTATGTCCACTTGCTGAGCCCCATAAAGCTACCGCCAGTAACAGATTTTGTATCACAGTACTCGTCATCCCGACGCAATTTAGAACCGAATAAGGGTTGAATAAATATACGGATAAAACATATTCTGAAACTTCATTCAAATTTGAATCATCCAAAAGCAAGGTCTTTGAGTCATCAGATATATTTTTCTTAGCTTTATCTTGATTGTTTTGAAGTATTTGAACGAATACTTTGGAAGTTTTACAAAGAAAATATGCTGTTAATAAATCCATTAGGGTGAATAATATCGGTAGAACATAAGGAGCATATTTCAGTATAAAATGGAAGAATATGAGCATTATAGGAGATTCGTGGAAAGAATCACCATCGTATGGATTTATTCCATGATCATATAAGTACACCCCTTCGATTAATCTTTTCCACGAGTTTAAAGGAGTTGCTATCTCGACTCGGTTTGCTATTGTTTGCCAATAATCCGTGTGTATGAGCCAATATCTTACTAAACCAGCAACAATATATTTTAAAAGAACAGCCATTCTGGTTTTAGTTCACAAAACTAAATTAATCTTTTAAAACATAGTTATTCTCATAAATAACAAAAAATATTATACCGATTAAATATAATTTGAAAACAGTCTCATATATGTCAAAAATTAAATGTCTTTTGACAGTTGACGATAGCCAAATCGATGTTGCCATATTACTTGGCCAGATTATAACTAGTACGTTTAGAAAATGGGACTTAGGCCCCCTCTACACATCATCAGATGCATCCGCGGACGTCATTTGCGAATGTAAAGACGAGGTAATCTGTCTATCGGCTTTTTTTAAGCACAGATTTCATTGCCTAAATCGGAGCAACTATCCACACATCTGCAGACGCGTCAGTGTTATTGAAGTAGCCCATTTATTTGTGGATACAATTATAATTTTAACTATCGCTTTTATTGTTTAAGCCGTTGTTAATGAATAACTAAAAGTGTCAGTGGTTTCAACATTTTACATTTGAATCTATGTATTATAAATTTTTGATAAGAATGGTAAATATGAGCAGTCAGGGAAACTTGAAAATTTTGTTTTTATGTACATATAGCTAGTATCCAACACCTTCATCTTTTCCCCTTTTTATCTACTTTATTGAGATTTTCACTCAAAAAGTACTTAGAATTTTCATATCAAGAGAAGCATCGGCCGATATCACCAAACGCATCCGCTGATGGATTTGACAAAGTGTCAATACATCTATCAATCCATCAGTCGTTTCTCATTCTCGAAAGACGTAGGTCATGCGCATTGCGAAAATCTAATAATGGACATTAGACCGTAGTCGCTCTAACAAATTATATAAATACTTAGTACTTTTTGATATACATCTTAATAGAGTGTTTATAAATAGGATAAGATGAAGCGAGGACGTCATCTACATATGTCGTCCGCGGTGCCTTAGACTGTGCTTTAATTCAAATATTAATACAGTGTTAAGTTTGTTACGAGGGGCAAGAATATATCTAAGTCACTGATTAATTTGATACGACTTATGGAATGCCTTACATAAAAAGGTTGCTCATCTATTGAATGGAAATAATTATTGTGGTCCAATTAAAATTATTTTATCTATATTAGATTCAATTAGCAGATACTAATTATTTGAGGCCGTAAGTTAGGTGTACCTTACTTAGTTTAGAAACATCAACGATGTCAACAGAAATATGTAACTTTCAATGGGTGGGTTTTTTTGCAGATCCGACATAGTCCCTTTATAAATATTATACAGTTTAGATGAGGAAGCTTTGGATGGCTATTTATTCCAAAAATAAACAAGAAACGAATTGAGCACAATTTTAATTTAATAAAACACAACACACCCTTAATGTTATACTTAAATCTACCTAAGCTTTATTTGGAAATAATGTATCATATGGTACTTTTAAAAATATTTTATTTGCTACACGTGTCCCAATCTTGTTCCAATTACTTTGAGCAAATGGCAACATTTCTTTGTAAAGAACCCGCCAATTTTCGTTGGTAATCCTCATTCCGAGCTCAGCTGAAAAATAAAAACATAAAATATATTAAAAAAACTCATATATATTTTACTAGCTGTTCTTCGACTTCGTCAAAATACATAATCCGATAAAATAACGTAAGTATGGACATTGAGTACCTATGCGGTATGCCTGATGTCCAAACGTTAAGTATAATATTTTTGTATAATGGGACGCACTTTGAAGACAAATAATAATAGCCAAGATTGCACATAGATCCAATCTTATTACTTCGAAGAGAAAGTTTATAAATAACTAGCTGTTCCGCGCGGCTTCGTTCCCATATGGTTTTATAGCAAGCCTTCTTCAATAGAAGTTTTTTTTTAATCAGACTAGTACCCACTTCGCCTACAAACAAACTCTTCAGCTTTATATTCATAAAAATATAGTTAGTATAGATGGATGACTATCCGGCTTAGGTGTTTTTATCTTCAAAGTAAACGTTCATCTGTAGATAATTCGTTTTCTTAAGCGGCAAAATCAATGTAATATTATTGATTTCGATTTTGAGTATTATAAGTTTTTCCACGATTCCATCTCACTTGTAGGCAAGGTCATAATTATAAGTTATTATAAATGTAAAGGTAGGTATATATCAATTTCTATAAAGTTTGTTGGTTTCCTTTCTTCGTTATATCGTGTTACATATATAAAACCTTTACCAACTCTTAGAAGGCCATATGCGATCGGATGGATATTATACTTTTTTTTGCGTTATGAGTTACCTACGCACTATGCAGGGGTAACGAGATGGTAGTCTCTTTGAAACCACACGGCTACTCTTTGAATCTAAAGTTAATTTAAAAATAAATACTTATTACAATATTGAATTTGCGATACACGTGTTAGCGAAGCAAAATATTCCATGTAACATTTACTCGATTTTTGTTACTGCTACCAATGAGAGTAAGAAATGTCTCGTGAATCACAAATTTTCAGAAAAACACTTTTTATTATACCGCAAAAATATTTGTCTGAAGAATCATTAAATAATGATAGAGAGTCAGAGCATGCAGTGTCAAAGCATCGGTCAACATAAACTTTAAAAAACATACATGTTTCGCTAGTTTACTTCAAGTAACACGGTAGACCTTGATGATGTTATGAACTACCTACATATTTTTCTGTATAGTAAGCAGTTTTTGCATCCACTATTATTAAAGATCGCCATAAATAGCGCTCAATGTTCGTCCTTCGAACATAAATATTATATTTACTATTAAACTATTGAGTATTACTTCATGTCACAATATATCAAGAAGGTGTTAATTAAGCCTTTTAAAGAAAACTTTATGACGGTTATATACAATATTAAAAATATAAGTACCTAAGTAAACGTCTACGTACAAATTGTCTACAAAGTCTATTCTAAACATGGATATAGAATTGACTCTATACTAATGATTCTAGTAATCTATACTAATATTATAAAGAGGAAAGATTTTTTTGTTTGTTTATATTGAATAGACTCCGAAACTATTGGACTGATTTGGATGAAATTTTGTACAGAGATTCTTTGAAACGCGAGGCAAGACATAGGATAGTTTTTATCCCGAAAATCCTACGGGAACAGAATATATACGCGGGTGTAACCGCGGAGCACAGCTAGTGAATATACATATATAAACAAAAAAGAATCACATGTCTCAATTACTCTCTACTATAAATTTCAATAAAAAAAAAGAATCTTATTTATATACATATAATCATACCTAATTCAGAATATTCACTAATGATTAATTAAAATAATTACTATCCGCGACAACTTCTAATT